>RCHF01001137.1:0-43598 GCA_003987895.1 Neonothopanus nambi
AGAGGAGAGGAGAGGAGAAAAGAGGAGAGGAGAGGAGAAAAAAGGAGAGGAGAGGAGAAAAGAGGAAAGGAGAGATAGAAAAAAGGAGAGGAGAGGAGAAAAAACGAAAGGAAAGGAAAAAAAAAGGAGAGGAGAGGAGAAAAAAGGAGAGGAGAGGAGAAAAAAGGAAAGGAAAGGAAAAAAAAGAAAGAAAAAGCTCATGAATTAGGGTAAAATAAAATGGACCTAAGAATGAGGTGAGTACTCAAACTTGTCAAGCAGCCATGAAGAAGTAAGCTCGACTCGAAATACAGCGTAGTCAGCGAGAGTTATTCGTGTAATAGGATTGTTGAGTACTGGCCCTGCCGTGCTCAACAATCCCATTACATCAATAGCTCTTGCTGACCACGCTGCTTCGCTGTATTCGCCTACTTCTCCATGTCCGTTTGACAAGCTGAGTACTCACCGCATTTTGAGGTTCATCCTACTTCACCCTACTTCATGATCCTGAAAGCCGAACTGAATTTCTGAAGGAACACACCTGAGCGAGTAGCAGTTTCAGCCAGAGGAAGGGAGGAATAAACGGTAGACTTACCAATGTCAGGTCAAACACTAGCTATACCTAGAGAGCAGCGACATCAGCCAAAAGATAGCAAGATGAAATAGGAGGTTACTAATTACCGGCTTCTAATTCTATGTCGTTAAAGAAATATGATATCAGCCAGAGGACTCGAAGGTAAGTTGATAGACTATACTGAGTAGCTTACTGTTTCCGCCGAGAAACGATGCCTAGAAAAGAGAGCTTTCGTATGAGCCAGATGATGTGGAAATAAGGGATGATGACTTACCAATTTGAAGTAATTCACCACAGTCTATCTCAAAGCCAGATGAGCAGACGAAATAATGAAAATCCAAAAAATCAACTCATCTGCACGGAAAGGGGCGGTACTCGACAATCCTTTATCAATAACTTGAAAGTCGAAGAATGTTCATGGCTGGTGTATACGTGTTTCACTCACATAATAATGGTCAGCGACATATGGCACTGGGCGATGTGAAGGAAACTTGCCTTCTTTGCACCACATTCACGTATAACACTCATCACGCAGAGCAAGCCAGCAATGTTTTTTTTCTTCTTTTTTTGTTGAATTTACGCTCCCCTACTAACTAGCCCCTTAATCTTGTCAGTTAGCCCCTTTTTCAGGGATGTCTCAGTACGCCCCCCACGACGACAAGCACCTCCGTTAGAGGTCGACGACGGCTCACACTCATCCTCAAATCCATCATCAAACGGAGGCCTCTGAACATGCACAATCTTCGCCCCGTACCARTGCACAAGCGCCTTATTCATCATCAACGGGTGAAACTCCCACTCATCTAACCCAAGCTCAGCTCTCGCCTCATTGATCTCCTCAAGTCTCGCCAACTTGTACTCCCACACCTTGTCATCTGCAAGCTTGGCACTTCGCCATACTTTAAAATCAAGGAACTCGCCCAACGACATATCCGTCCACGAGTTCCGACGACAGGCATTCGTAGGGAGGTAGTCAGAGATGTTCGAGGACGAACCTGAAGGCACGAGGCCAGATTTTGATGCTTTTGACGAGTTCTTGAACTTGAAAAAAGGCATTTTGGTATGTAGTTGTAGTGGTGTTTAGGGGTTATAAATGTGGTAGATGGTGGTAGTTAACGGTTAAGTTTACTGGGGTTTCTCACGGTGTCGAGGGCGCCTTTTATAGGCCAAATCTGGCTCTTCGTCACCGCTGCTTTGGCTTCCTGGGTCTCTTTTTAGGCGCTTTGATGTTCTCATAGCCTTTTCGAGCTGACGACGCAGAGGCGAACGATACCAATGATACCCATGTTGAAAGTACTATATACTGCTCTTCGACTCGGAATAGGGGTTCTTGGTCTGGTCATATTGCTCACCTTCATTTTCTCGTTAATTGGCGGCGCTGTGAGCTAGGGATAGTCTCAGGCTGGAGGTCATTGCTGAACACTACATAGTTACATGGACATACGAAGCGTAGTATTAAAGCTGAGGTGCGCTCCTAAGCTTGTCGTTTACTTTCTGCCAGCTAATAGCGAGTACAGAAATACAAGTATGAAATGTTTGTAGCTCGAAACTGGCTCTCATTTAGAAACCTCTGGCTCTTTACGGAATTCATCTAGTGTCTTCTTATAGGCATGCTGGAGTTGTACGTCTTCCTGATCAATCTGGGTTCGCTGGACATTGCAGTCTCGTTCACGAGCTACCTGGAAATAATTCACCGAACTCAGGTCAAACCAGCTCAAGCAGCGTGCCTGTTCACTTGATGAGGCAACCTTAGGCACGACTCAAGTTCTAATCCCAAGGCCACGACTCCTAATTGGTCATACATCATTCCTACTCTTCAGCGGGGACCATAGGCGCAGTTCCAATTCGTTCATCCACATAGCGATATTTGGCGTGGATGACGGCTTGCCTCAGACTTCCCACAGCACATCGACAGACGCGTCAGAATATGTGATTTATTGCGGTACAACCGAAAAGAAAGGAAACCCCGGGGAAGGCAAGAAGGTCAAAGTAAATAAGATAAATCCCATCCGGAAACATGCGAACGGCTCTCCGAGCTCCCATCACCCATCCACAACCCACTTCCGCCCTCAAGGCTTCACATGCCACATCCCGCTCGTCAAACGCATTCGCAGCGCAGCAATGGTTAATCAAAGGGTCTGCGATGATTTAGCATATCAGGGCCTGGGATTAACGAGTAAGAAATTCATGATGGATACGTACATTGAACGAATGGATAATATCGGAGTGTGGCATATTTAAGCCACAACGCAGACAGAGCTGCTGCCGCTGCCGCCACTCTCCTCATCGGTAGGCACATTGACCGGGTGGTCTTCCTTAGCGGAAGGAACAGCAGAGAAGTAGGAGCTGATAGAGGTGAAGGCGTCCATTGAAGCTGTAGAGGATGAGGTACAAGACGAAGAGCTTGTTAGACTTGAGTGGGGGACTTGGGTCTGAGGGAAGGATTCATCGCGAACCTCCCGCTTTTATACCTTTTTCCTGGCTGGTATAGTTCTGAACAATTACTTACCAGGATAGGTTCCATCGACGGCCCTAATTGGAAGGCGCACAAAGCACGGTGTGCGCGCACATGCTATCGCTTGAAGAATTTCAGTCTAATTTACGAGTTTAATTGTTAAAGTAGAGTTAAAGAGATCGAGGGTCTACACTTTCTTATTCTCTTCACCAATCTGAGACACGCGCAATTGTACATGTGCTGTCGATATCGTGCGGAATAATCAGTAAAAAAAGACAATAAAAATAGAGGAAATAATTCTACTTGTGATAGCTTCATGTACGAGAACAAAAAAAAAACTTAGTTGAGATAAGAATTCTGGGGTACAACTGCCACGGTCCGACGTCATGAACTTTGCCATTGAACCGTCTAGGGTGCCTGGAATGCTTGTGAAATGCCTGATTCCTGAAAAGGACGAACAAGGCAGCAGTGAACTGTTCATTACTTTCGTTTGAGTGGAAGCTGAACGTAGAGAAGCGAGTGAAAAGATCGAGGTGCTTCGAGTCTGCAAATATAAAACAAAAGAACGCTCCGGAAGTGATCGTATCCGTGTCGGATCTCTAAGTCAAAATCCTTATGGGCAGATGCAGCCTACACGAGTAGGACCATACCCGGAGTGTAGGCGTTTTTGGATGATTATGCGCAGAGGATGGAGTCCAACACACCCTTGATCTCCAACTAGACATAGTTTCCCATAGTAGCTGCTTTTGTGTACTGGTTTCAGGCGAGGAGGTATGGAAGTACAACAAGGTGACTAACTATAACTGAAGTTTCAGGCGGTTCCAACCTTGGCAGAACAAGTTTTGCCAGTAAGTAAGATATGTGACACCGAAGCTGAGCCTAGGGTTTCAGCCCATGGTCTCGTAATCCTCGTACAGTAAATCAATCAACGCAGTGACCACCCGGACATTCACGCTATTCCCAATCAAACGGTACTTTGTCTTTGTCGATATTCCTTCCGGCCAAACGAACGGTGCAGAAGCTTTAGAAGGATTGCAAAGATCGCTGTCGCTGTTATCCGCGAGAGGGGTGAACTCAAATAAGCGAAGCAGTTCCGAAGGGGAAAAGTATCGTAAGCGAAGGAGGTGGAGGATGGAGACCGCGTCTGGCTGGTCGGAAGCTTGAGCTGCGAGAAAGACGTTGAAAGTTTCGGTTGTCTGCAAAAGTAACCAGTGTCAATAATAGTAGCTTAGAAGAAACTAAAGTTCGGACGTCCATCGAGTTCTGTGTTCATTTGGAGGATAGATCCTGCTCTTTCTACAAGCTGGGTATATCCTAATCCAAATAGCATGTTAGACCAAAATCACATTCGTAAGCAGAATATTCACCTCGAGTAAAGCAACAAGTCCGTCTAGCGGAGGGAAGGACTATGTCGAACAATCGGCCCCATTTTTGCAAAACCTTATCCGGTATGGAATGATCGCGCAAGTTATGTCCAGCGGGATCTCTATCTAGATATTCCTGCACCTCTCGTACAACAACGTCTTGAGGAGGCAAGCATTCTTTAGAGTCACTGCAAGTGTCGAGCCAGGCGTTATTACCCCCTTGAGCAGAGGGAAGAAAGCGATATATTTGGTCTTGTGTCACTGAAGAATTAAACTTGAATGTGGGGGCTTTTGCGAGTAGATAATACCGTAACCGTGAATTCGGAATGCCAAATTGGAGAGGTGTCAAGAGAAACTCGGCGGTTGTATACCCCAAGGTATGTAGCGTAGACAAAAGTATTTGGCGAGTAGTCGATCCCTTGTGGACCAGGAGTTTAGGCAGGGACTGAGCTGAAAATAAAAAAAATCAGAGCACCTCAAAACCGCCCACATTTTCAACTAAAAGATGGGTCGGATGAGCGTCCATGGAAACCAGCTCTGGAAGGACTGTTTGAATGAGATGCAGGAAAGACTTTGCACGGGGATCGAGGGCGCCTTTAGCGTTTGGGTTCAGAACTGTGTACGGTTGGCATGCCGGCGAAAGGATCCAAAGATTTGCGCGGAAAGAAGATAGAGAAGCAGCGGAGAGCTCGGAAATGTCAGTCTAAGTTACATTGCATTTTAGCTCGCAAGGATAAATTTTTTTGAAGGTGAAACAAGGAACCTTTGTCGCGATATGAGACCCGTGATTCGCACTATAGACTTTACAAGCACTCTGGTCCCAGTCGAACGCTCGGACAACAGAACCTTTGACTCTGCTACGTTTCAAGGCCAAATGCAATCCACCTAGAAAATATCAGCCCGAGATTATTTGAAAAAGTGAAATTTTTTGACCGATGCCACTATAAAACTCAAGGGCGCGAATAGCAGCGCGGTCACGACTATCGTTCATGATAGGAGTATGCATGATTATGTAAGAAATACGAACATTGGTTATTGGGCTTTATCAGTTTCAGATATTCCAACCCATTTCTTCTCCTCTCCTTTGCTTTCTCCTTCATCCCGACTGCCAGCTTGCCTTGTAAATAGCTACAGGCATTACATATATTCAATCTGCGAAACCCCTTGTTATTATTATTTCTTGCGACACCTCTGTTATTACCCCTTATTTTCTCATCTTTGAACCTGCTCTTGTATGTCTGCCGTTTTGGATAATTTTGTCGTCCAAGGCGCAGCACAAACCGAGCAAGATAAGCAGCGACAGCCGCATACTCCAAAGAAGAGCCCTATTCCGTTACATCCGATGCAGAAATCTGCAGCAGCTAATGAGAAAGTAGGCGAGGGCTTCGGCTCAACCAGGTACGTCCTTTCAACATTTTCAAGCAAAAAGAGTTACTGAGTGCTGAGTGTTGTGCTAGTATGAATGATGCCCCTCCTTTACCACCTATCATGAATAAATATGCTCACCTACCAACCCCTCAAAGGTAATGCAGATATATCGTCTCATGGGGTCAACTCTGTAGCTGACCGAACAACAAGCCCGAATAATTTTAACCGTACTGTGGGACCACCCCACACCCCCGAATCTCCCATGTTCCATGCGTATGTTGAGGTTTCTTCCAGAACTGCGCAAGAGCTAACGTCTATATCCTTTCTTCTCATAGTACTCACCCCTCTCGATATCCTCTCGATAGATCAGGACCTCCGAAATAGTAAGCCGTTTCCTTCCTTTCCGTATTCTGTCCGCCAACGCTTGTTAGTCCGGATGGAACCTCGAATCATTCACCAACCCGATCACAGCAAATCATGACACCGGACTCGAGGTGAGTGACTTCAACGCATTAGGCCACGGGCGTTGACTCAGATTCACCAATTTCAAACAGTCCATTCATGTCGCGTTATGATAATACCACCCTTCAATACAAGTATGCTTGTTTTTTCTAGCCTTGATTTCAGGACTGACAAGTAAATTTAGCCCTCTCAGCGATACACCTACCAGACCGACTTCCTCCTCGTGCGTACTATATTGTTCTCTTCGGCGTAGTTATTCATCAGTCACACAGTGTTAAAATGGAAACTTTAATTGCGCCTTACACACCTTCACATAGAACTCCCTCCCCGTCTCCTTCTGAGCCACCACATTCATCGCGTCTTTCTTCACCTTTCATGGCAAAAGCTACAGTTTCCGACTCTAAATCTAAAAATAGCCGCGTAAGCTCTAGGCCTCCTGGCGGGTCAGCCTTCGTAGACGATGTATTCTCTTCTTCCACCCTAGCTGGCAGTGTGGCGTCTTCGACAGCTCTCATCTCTACTCCTCCGATTTCTCCTCCTGCCCCGTCTGTACCTGGGTCGGAGTCTCCTTCAGCATCCATAACTCCACCTCCGACTTCTGCAACGTCGGTGACCAACGAAATGGATCGCATACGTCAAGTGAGGCAGCAAGAGCACGATGCGCTGGAGAGCCGGAGACCGGAGTATCTCAAGCGTACGAAGAGAACACTATCTGAAGCCGATCCTACGGCTTTTGTTGACGACGAACATGCTAGGGACAGAGATCGACTTGGTTCTGTCGGTATCATGGAAAGTCCTGCARAAGGCCGGAGGATAAAGCTGTTCCAAGAGACAAGCGAAGAAAGTTTCGAGGAGAGCTTGATGGCTGGTGGTTATGGTCGATACGTGAGTTTAGCTGCTTCATCCCTTTTGCAAACACGCTGACGGAGTACCTTATCCTTGCCAGCGAACTGCCGAATGGGTTCGTCAGCCTCAACCAGTTGTTCTTCCAACACCTGGTCCAGCTGGTCCTTCGAATGTCATTGCTCGCCTCGAAGAAGCTGAGCAGCAGCCTCCTGTGCCCCCAAGTGAGAAGGAACTGAAGAAACAGAGACGGTTAGCGGCCTTCCGCAGCAACAATGGAACTGCATTTTCCAAACTCTTTCCGGTCGAGCTTGAAGGCAAAGGTCGTGTCCTCCTGGATGTTCCCAATAGCTTTGACGAGGCAGAGATTCCGAGTGCTACGCCGAAGAAACGCGGTAACACTGGTGGCAAACGTAAAAAGAAGGCCGAGCCTAGTGCAAAGGAGAAGAGGGCATTGGCTGCTGCTGCCGCCGCTGAGGAAATGGTTGAAAAGCCTAATTGGCCTGACGCCGAGTTCCCTTGGCGGTTGAGGACAGAGGAAAGGGCAGAGCAAGCCAAAGCCGAGGAAGAAGAGAGATTGAAGTGGATTGAGAGGTTCTTGGATCGAGATACAGATGAAGAGGATGACGGAGATGGGGGGAGCATTGGAGGGATAAATGGCCGTGCTAGATCAGAGGATGACGAAGAAGTCCTTCCGTCTTCGCAGTGGGGAATGATATATGAGGATGAAGATGAACACCCGGTGCCATATCGTGCTGGAAGGGGGAAGATGGTTCCTTTAGCTGCTGATCCAACTGAATCTCCGAGGACGAGGACGAGGAGAAGCGTGTATTTTCCGAGTGACCCTGCAGATGCTAGGGCGGCGCTGTTATCGAAGAAGTGTGTTCGCGCATTGTCATATCGTCGCCAGCGGAGACACAGGAAGGATGATGATGAAAGTGAGGAAGTGCTGTGTATATGCCGAGGCACGGATGACGGCCGGGAGCTCGTTCAGTGCGATGAGTGTAAAATGTGGTATCATCTGGAATGCATCGGGATTAGTATCGCTGATCTAGGGCGGGAGGAAGATCCCTGGTATTGTCATGATTGTGATCCTGGCAATGTTTCCGAACCTGAGGTCTCTCCCGCTGAGCCGTACAGCGAACCTGACTTTGCTCCTACTGAGGAAGCCCCTCCGCGAATCATTCGTCCAGCAGACACACCCTTCTTCCAGTCGTCCATACAAGACTCGCCTACTCAACCGTGGAGCACATCACACATCCCCAAGACTCCAACCCGCGGATCTGGCGGTAGCTCTGACTTTGGGTCTGGGTTCACTTCCTCAACCATGTCCTCTCGACTCGACTCTTCTCGTCATGGTCCGACTACCCCTCGTCATCGCATCATCAACGCGCATGTATACTCCAGCTCCACTCCCGGTCCTTTCGACGCGCCGGGATATGACGAGTCACCCTTCGATCCTACGTCAACGCCTTCTAGAGGGATTAAGTTTAATGCACCCTTCGCTACTCCCAAAAACAATGTTTTCTCTTCTCGCGCGTTCCAAACCCCTTCGAGACCCAGTGCACGTGGCTTTCTTGGCTCTGCGTCGTTTGGTGCTGCAGGATTCCTTTCTTCAGCACTAAGTGACAGAGGAAACAGTGATTACAGTCCCTACCCGCGACTGAATGGATATGATGACTCTCCTGTTAGACGTACGAAATCGACGGAAGGACCAAGAGCGCGTAGGATTCTTGAACACACCACGTCTGCACGCGTGTTGTTTGAGGATGCTTCAGAGCTGCGAGCGAAAGGGAAAGAAAAAGCTCTTGATTTCGGTGACAGTGATGCAGGTAAGAGCCAGTTTCACGAATAGACGCGTCCTTTCCTGAGGTGTGCCTCGTTTTCAGTGTTGTAGACGCGTGTGTGCATAGTACTCACTATGGTTATTTTGTTTCATCTCGACTTTTATCTTCTACTTATTGCTGTTTATGTGAGACCGAGACGTATTCTTGTGAACGCTGTTGTTTACGTATTGAAGTGCTTAGCTGTAGCCTTGTATTTAGCAAAGTAGTAGTAGTCGTTCTTGAAGACATTGTGTTTTGCTTAACGTGTCATGAAGAGATGTGACAGGACGCGTTTGTGACAAGATTGAAATTTTCTCTTTTCCGTCATTCCATCATCCTCGGCCGGACGAAACCTTCTAGCGAATGATTTCAGACGCTGACCGACTGAGGATCGCAATTGTCAGAAATAATTTTCTCCTTTCACTTGTTCCGTTATGCTAACTCAAACCCGGTCGCCTCATCTTACAGGCTTTGACTGCGTTGAAATTCAAACGTCCTGATCAATCTTATGCGTGTGCGTAGCCATTTTAAAAATTAAATCCCCAGTTTCAAGGAACGCTGACCACAAGGTGGTCTCCCTTTCAATGATCTCAATTCACGATTTCAATTTGAAAACTTTCCACATGAAATTTGTACCGGTCTCGTAAACTCGGGCTATGGACTCCACAGCATATGTGCTCGAACTAAGGTCGAAATTTCCTCCATCCACGCCGGCAGCCCCGACATCTGACGGATCATGGAGGACTCATGCTTTAAGCCTCGAAAAGGAGCTGGCAGAGCTACGGGAAAAGTACGTTGAGGAGCAAGTCAGTGAGTGGAACTTTCTTTCTGCCAGACTGCTGCTCCTTTTTCCCGCTCCGGACCTTTTTATTTTTGTCTACTCCGTGAACCGGGTATTAACACGGTATGGTGCTAATAGAGACAGCTTCATTGGCTAAAGCGGCTGAAGCGGCCGCAACTCCTCAAGTACCTGCATCCGGCGTCGGTGATGCTATGCAAAATACCTCCGAGAGTCATCCCGAGGCGCCTCAAGTCGGGGAACAGATTACCCAGAACCACGCGTCTACTGATGCGCCATCTGCTAACGCGTCGGCAAGCGCGAACGCGACCGCCAAAAAGAAGTCGAAGACCAAGAAATCAGATGTCGCGCAAGTGGCAGTCGGGTCGAGTACTGGCCTTGCCAGCAGCGTGCCTCCTCAGAATTCCCAGGTGAAAAGCACACGACCACCCCGAATAGATCTTGAAGCCGTCTTGAGAAATAGCAATACTTGTGAGTTCCATATAGGGCCTTTTAGTAGACGTTGGGGAAGCTCCCTTTGACATACGTGTTCTTGACTCTACTCTGCAGGCCTTGAGGATTCTCACTTCCAGCCCACGATAGGCAATTCTCTCTTCTCAACCTTCTCAGCTTTCGAACAGCTGACCTCTGTGCTTCCTCAAAACCCTAATATGCCTCAGCGAACACTTCTACTGTCATCTACGATCCGCGCTTTGGAAGCTCTCTCTCGCACCCTCAAGAATGTTATCTCTGCTGCCTCTCCTGGTTTCGCGAATAAGGGATCTTCTGCAACATCCCTAGCACCAATCGAAACATTGCACACACTTAATATCTTGTTAACCTATCTGCTAAGTACTTGTCTCCCTCTCCTCTGCTCAAGGCTACCGGACACAAAATCGGAGCCAGATCCGGAATTCTCGGGACGTCGGCCTAGCCAGGTGAATAAGAAGAAATCGTCGGAGAAGAAAGACAAGTTTGGCAAGTCCCAGCCCTCATCAAATTCTATATCATTTCGTCCTGAAGACACGGAAGAGCCTTGCACACCACTTTGTGCGCTGATCGATTCACTTCTCGACACTCTTACAACTTTGCTACTTCGTCCCATGATACAATCATTTGTTCGTTTATCCGAAAATTTCTTCTTTACCTTATTCGCCATTCCCATTTCCGAGGAGAGCTCGGGAACGCGGCCCCAGATCCTTGCAAAACAGAAAGGGAGAAAACGCAAAGAACAGTTGAAACAGGATACGCCTTCGTCGACCCTGCCGTCTTCTGTCACTGGTAGAATTGCTGAGGGGCAATTGAGCGGAAGTACGATGAAGCCTGCGGCAGACATCCGGCCAGACATACTATCCCTCTTCCAGAGCGCCGTTTCCCAAGTCTTCCAGCTAGGTTCCCTTATGTCGGGCAAGAACTACGTATCTGGGTTCTCGGAGTGCCTATCTCTGGCAACTGTACGCGAATTACTGAATTTATTTGACGGCCGGGTAGGGTGCGACCCTCGGCCTCCAGGCGCTGAGGGCGCTGTCAATGATTCTATCAATTCCCGCCTTCGGCCTTGTGATCGCATTGATCACCCTTACTCTGCACGTCCGCGAGGCTGCCTCCCGCCAATGGCATCTCTTGGTGTTCGGGACGGAGTACGTATTGATGGTAATCATCACGACATGCTGACTGCCGCCCCAAACGCCGCCTCGACTGATGGCTTTGCCGACCCTGATCCTGAGGACTTTACAACAAGGAGTGCGGCTGTCTTACCAATGTCATCGGTGAGGCGGTCCGGTGTTGAAAGTGTGTCGTCTCCAGGCGCACCTCTCCGCGGACCATTTGGAGAAATTACGGCCGCCAATGCTCACACAGGTTCAAGCAACAGTTTGAATTCGCGTACGAATGGCATTCCGAATGTTGAATTCGCTGTCAAGGGTCGTAGCGTAGACAACGTGTGGAACAGTGAAGCTGCTACCCAACGCACCAAAGTTTCTCCGGAAGCCAGGAGTCTCAATGAACGGGACGAGAAAATTAGAAGACTCGCGCAGAAAGACTCGGTATGGTACCTGTGTACAGTGCTGCATCTTCTCTTCGAGGGTGCGACTTCCTACTCTGATTCACCTTCAATGGATTATCCTATTGAACATCGTTGTACGTCTGCGGCGACAATGAACGACGTAAAAGAACGTTTGAGGTCTCCGAAAAGTTCTTCCGCTGCTCCTTCATCCTCATCGTCGACGGCACCTTCTCATCCTAGTTCTGTGCCTGGAGGCTTCTTTTTCGGATCCCTCGGAGTGGAGGGGCATAATTGTTCGTCGTACAACGATTCTTCTCCCGCTCCTGCTTCTAGCTATGCATCTCGCAATGAGGCGCCAAAAAGACTATCTACGTTTGAGTTACCGGCGTTGGAAGCAGAAGCGTTAGCGTCTCATCCCAATCGCCCATCGACGGCGACGGGGATCCAATCTCAACCCCAGGTTCAGTTCTCAGGACGTAAGACGAGGCTTTCTTCTCTCGAACAAGGAAACGAAACTAGTCCAAAATCAATCGATGTGTATATGCAAGTGGACGAAACTAATGCCCGCGAGTCGAGCGTACGGCTTTTGAAAGCAGGGATGCTAGATTCCCTTTCACTATTGCTCGACCTAGCCACAAAATATCGACCTCCGGCGTATTCAGCTCTATATGCTTCTGAAACCATCCCGACCGATATTAATGAAGCTCAGCGCAATAATAACGACGTTGGTAACAACAACAATATTAATGACGACGCTAATATCGCTCATAAAAATAATATGAACAAGATCAATTCCGTAGCTCGTGATACTGATAGCAGCGATATCGACGCTAATCTTGCTAATCTCAATGCTAATCCAAATCGCAACGACAACGCGAATGCGAATTTTGATTCCATATTTGAATATCCCGACGACAACGCCCGGAGCACACCGAAATTGGATGTACCCATACCTCGCGACCTGGATTTGGAGAAGAATGAGAAGGAACAAGGTACGCAGAGATTTCATTTCAGTTGTGTGGAAGTAAATCGATGTTGACAATGTCATTAGGACTTGACATGGGTAACATTGGTGATACTATGGTGACTACCGGAAGAGGATATGCGGAAGTTGGTGGAGATGAACTTGGACTGAGTTCTGATCCGGATTCTGGTATTGGTCTTGGTTCTGGTGTATGCTTTGGTTCTGGTCTTGCACCTGGTGTCGGAAGGCAAACACGGACGGTGGTGCATAACGTTCAATTGGGTTCAGCTTCTCAGGGCCGAGGTGATCATCGAGACGGAGTCCTAGGAGGGGACGGAGAGGTGTCAGCGGGAACGGTAGTGAATATGGAAGGTAAGCAAAGCGCTTTTACACTACATGAACATCCGTTATGTATTTCTTCCCCTGTTAATCTAACGTTAAACGTATTTACGCGTATCCCGTTTCTTTTCAATTCTACTTGAAACCCACGTTACAAAATCAGTTCTAACTTGTTTTCAATTTTGTTAAATGTTTTTTTTTGGGTCATTAGGCGACGCTTCGCTTCGACATCATGATCAAAGAGGTCGGGGGATGGTATACGAAACTCAACATAAAACATACGTACAAACTAACCGGGCTGACGCGAGTCGGAACTCGGATGGAAATGAGCGTGGAGAGTTTAGGATTGGGGTTCAAGATGAACCGGGATATCCAGGCGAAGGTAAAGGTAAAGGTAAAGAAAGGAGTCTCAACGAAAACCACAACGCAGGTGATTTACGCGTAAATCTCGAGTCCGACACCCGGATCGTCAATTTTCACATGCATGGAACCCCAATTTCTCGAGCAGACATGAGTGGGGTCGAAGATGGACATGATAGTGAACGTTTTAGTGTCCAAGGAGGAGTAGCTGGACGACTTGATGATGATGATGATACTGGAAAAGGTAAAGATTACTTTCTTTGTTCGCTTTTTTTTTACCTTTTTGCCTTTCGGCGTTCGCCTGCACGACAACAATACTGCATGAATGCTTGCTGGGACTGAAATCCTTCGTATCAATGCGCCACAGGTCCATCTACCAGTCTTTACAGCGACCTACATTCGTTCAATCTCAACGGAGGTAAGATAAAGGCAAGTAGACTTGGTGTTCGGGAGCGTTCATCGTCGCTGTCGCTGTCGCTCTCGCCAAGGTGGTTAGGAGGAAGAAAGGAAGATCTTGTCATAGCTTCAAAGTTGACGTGGAGTATAGAAGATACGGAAGGTAAAGGAAAAGGGAGAAGTAAAGGTAGTAGGAAAGATAAAGGTAAACCCCTTAGCGGTGGCGGCGCACCTTTTTTACAAATTTGCTAATGGCTAATTGTCCTTGGCGTCTGTTGCAACAGGTGCCAGTGGAGAAGAAGATATATGTGATGCCGCTGAGGCCGAAGCGAAGATGGGAGAGAGGGGGAATGCGAAAGGGGAAAAGAGAGCTGGGGATTCAGGGGATGGTGGAGGTAAAGATAATGGTAAGAGTAAGCATGAACAAGGGAGGATCACGAGCGCCGGAGGTTTGGAGTCGGGGTCGGGGGATAGGAATATGGATGAAGCTGTAACGGAGCTGGAGAAGAGGACGAAGGTGAAGCTTCGGAACACAGCATTTGGTGGGAAGGAGAGTCGGAAACGGAAGCGGACGGGGACTGTGTTGGAGGAGAGTCACGGATTCATGGACGAAGTAGAGTATGAGATGGTGCTGGCTGTGGTTGAGAGGTACTGGGAGGCTAGCTTGATGGGGTCCGAGATGAGTCGGTAGATGTCATATGTTGGATGCATGGTCCGTTGCTATTGACTGCTATCTATTCAAGTATGATCCTAATCATGACTCGTTGAATCATTAATCCTACATGCTCGGTGCTTGGAGAGGTCTAGCCTAACAAGTACTTGATTAGTTCCTAATACTACTCCTCACAGATGCGGGGAATCTGATGAACAAGTTTCCCAGCGAGTACTAGTAACATTGAGAGATACTTTGCAGAGCCCGATGGCGATGACAAGTGAACTTTATCAGTCTGTTTCTGATGCGCTGAAGAGAAATCGTAAATGAATATAATTCGAACACGAGGCTGATGTACGGAGGTGTACGAGAGAAACTGGATTTCCTATACATCCGGAGGTGACAAATCTCTGGTTGGAGTGGCGATTTCAGCGGATATATCACGTGAGCACAGTTGATGTCCATGGACTCGGAGATGGACCCCGCTTTTATTTGCTTCTGTTTGGTAAAGGGATGTTGGAAGCGCTTAACGAATTAACCCGCTTCGTGCCTGCGTCCCACATGTACATCCGCCCAGGCGGTCGCGAGGAGACTCCACGTCGCAGCAGTTGACTGCGAAATTAGATGTATTTTCCACTACTCCTCAGAATTTTTAAAAGACAGTATACACGCACTGTTAGTGTGCCCGGAGAAGGGCGTGTTCGAGTGTGGTGGAAGATATTCCAAAAGAGGAAATTGCAGGGATGGGAATTTGGTCCGGGGATTCTGCCGAGAAAATAACGAAATAAAATAAATAAATAAATAAATAACGTTACTAAAAGGACCGGGATGAGATCTGAGATCTTTGGGTGATGTTTGGATGGAAAGATTTAAACGGGCAACACTACCGTATGGGATCTAATCTCCCCCTCAACCATGTCTGCTCTCTCCAAATCACTCGCTGCCTTCAACTCTCCCCACGTCGCTCAAGTACGTCTCAACGTTGTTAACAACGATGAGCAGCCTACTTCCTGTAGTGCGTCCCTCTTCCTCTTTTTATCTTGTATCATTCTAATCTCCATAACAGATTCCTCTACTTCCTCACTTCTTACCGATTCTAGTTCTGGAAGTAGCCAACCGTCAACTTCGAGCACTCCAACTACGCCGTCTCTTTTGACCGTAGATCTACCTCTTCTTCAGCGCCCGAACGAACATTTGGCGGTCTTGATGCCCAAGCACTTGTGGAAGGTCCCTATTTCTCATTCGTCACGCGTCGCGTCATACTTACTTCCTACCCCTAGTCTGATTCCGTAGCTGCTGTGTGCGACAGCTTTTATTGTCAAGCAAGGTTTTCACTCTTCGAACGCAAACACCATTGCCGCAAGTGCGGTGGCGTGTTTTGCAAGGCATGCACCTCCCACTCCACCCCTCTCTTGGACACCTCCAAGCTCGATTTCCTCCACCCTCCAAGGAACGTACCCATAACCAAATTCGAGTCTCCTGTTTCTTCTATATACCTTTCAAGAGTGTGTGACGACTGTTGGGACCAGCTTCACGGCTGCCCCTCTACCCCTCGCACACCAGAGCTCGTACGACCATCTCTACCCATAGTCCTCACCAAGCGACCTCTATCCCCCAACGGCAGTGGTGCAAGTTCCCCAACCTCCTCTAGTCCGCACACCCCTCCTAATACACTCGGTCTCGTCGTTCCACTTGAACGCAAGCCTGAGATCACGCAGCAGCCCCTAAAGCGCAGTCTGTCTCGGTCGAGTAATCCCGATCTCAGACGACGCGTCACACTCCGCACGTCACACTTACCGCTGCCGGACGAGGAACGCTCCTATGGTGAACTTGACTCGTACCCCCTTTGCCGGTCCTCTGTCCTCTGTAAGGCTACCGGAGGTGGTCGGTGGGAACCTAAACAGGATCCCGTCCTTCAGGGTTATCGGGTACCTGTTCCCGGTGGCAAGGCACCGTATGAGATTGCCATGGAGAGAGAAATGGAGAAACAGAGGAGGAGAAGAGAGAATCCTGTTATTAAGGATGGAGGTTGGTATTTTCTCTATTCAGTGTTTTGATTGTGACTGAATGTTCTTCCGACAGAATTCCAATACCGTTTCCCTAGGGACCCAGAGCCCGAACCAACAAAACCTTCGAGGAGCCTCTCGCTATCGACTTTCTAAAGTCGACCTCCTTATCCCCCCGCGGACCAAGTGCTTCGTTGCATTCTGCTCTGCCTTTCCGAACTCTTTATTGTTATTGCTGTATATCTGCTCTTGTCATTGCCATTCACTATTGTCATCCATCTGTATCACTACCACCATCCATCCATCCATCCATGCATTTACCATCGACTCTTTTTTGCTCTATGCGCCGATTATCGATCTTTATTTGGGCCTCTCGCTTGCAGTCATCTCTGTCTCTTCTCGGCTTTTTTCTTTGTGGGCTTTTACTCCCTCAGGGTTAAAACATTCGGCGTATACTGGTTACCCCCCCGTCGTTCCCGCTTTTTTGGCTTCTTGCTGTGGCATAATATACCTTCTTCTCTGCGTTACCCCAGACTGTTGTTTTCTTTTCTTTCTTTTTTTGTTTGTTCGTTCCACCCTCGATACACCTTATGCCGCCCATGCTCACTAATCTCTTCCCCCTCCCTCGAACTCTTATCATTTATGTCCCTCGTCCTCACTTTCCGATTTTTGTTCTCGTTCTTCTGTTGTTGCTGTTGTGTAGTTGCTGGGTTTGTGACTCTGTGCTCCCATTCTTCGTTTGCTTATACATACGATTACTCTCTCTTGACTCCTGCATTCGTAATCGTACTCGTACCCGCTACTTATTATTAACTACAGCGTTAGATTGTTCCCCTTCCTGCTTGTCTCTTGGTTTGGGAGGAGGGGGGCAAGGTCTTTTGGTAAATACGTTACCCTCCCACCGTTACATTATACATACTTTGTATCTTGTGTCTATCGTCAACATACGTATATATATCCTCTTTGTGTACTGTTAATGGTAGACTTGTTGGCTAGCCTGGCGAGCTGGGTAGTTGATATGTTAATGATACATACGCAGATTTTTGTTTTCTCTCAATCGTGTGCTGTCAATAATCAATTAGACTTGTTGCTTGCATATTAGCTAGTCTGGCTAAGGCTTGCTGGGTAATTGATATATGCGTAGCGTGGTTGATAATGTGCAGATTTTGGGTTGAAATTGAATTGAATTGAGTCGTGAGTGGGAAGTTGGGCCTAGCTTTTTGATTGAGAACTAATTGGGAAGAACGACAGAGTATCTTGCTTGAGACTGCTGTATTTAGTGGTTGTTATGAGCGACGAACGGAACGGGATATTAGGATCATTTGAAAGCGGGTGGCGTTTTTTGAATCCCTGATGGCGTATGCATAATGTAGTTTGTGAGAACGTAGCATAGCCAAGTACTACTAGCGAAGTTCGAACCTATGGTATTGGGTCATGCGCTTGAGAGGCGAGGAGCCCTCTCACCAATCCAACTTCGAAATGGGATGGGGATGGTAGCGCTTAGTGTTTAGTGAAAACTACGCTAAGCTACGTCGCGCGATGATACGGGTGGGTTCCTGATTCGTGGGCTCATGGAGGTCGTCGTTGATGCTCGTGTGAGGTGGGCTTATATACAAGCAAATTGACATCTCTGCAGGACCTTTCGAAACTCGGAGGGACGGAGGGAGACAAGTTCGAATTCCTGTAAGACTGATTCTTACCATCTCAAAGAAGACTACGGACTACGGACCTTCTGTACAGTCTTTCCTTCGAACTCGTCTTACAATTGCAACGTCAATGCACCCGCGTCGACCCTCGCCTCCTGGACCCCCTTCTGTTCTGATGAATCCAGAATAAGAATTCTATTTTCCGAAATCCGAATACATAGTACATAGTATAGTATGTAATAGCGCAAAAACATGCATCATGGACTTCATCCGGATTCCGGTTCGTGGATTGGATTGTGGTGGATTATGTATTGTATGTATTGTACATATAATATCGATTGATGTTCGCAGAATCGCAATAACATGAGCCATCGAACTTTCCGAAATCGGACCATCGGTGGGTCGGGGCTCGGGGTCCAGGAGGTGGGGTGGGGAACTCACGTCGCACGAGTTCCCCCAGTGATTCTAGGTGATTTTCCATCGTGAAATTTTCGCTGATTTTTTTGACTGATTTTTGTGGATTTGGTAGTCGTACGATTGTCGATTCGGGATCCGGTTTACGGATTACTGTAGTTCTAAGTTTACGTCGGTTGATGGGGTCATGGGGGATGGGAGGAGACCGGGAGGAGATGGGCGGAGATGGACTTATGCAGTATGCCGCATGCTGCACATGGACACATGGGGTTGCTTGGACATTTGTGTACCTTGGAATTATTGGCTATTATTGGGTATACATAATATTGTTCAGGGCGGTTATGAGTGTTGTACGTATTACTTTGAGACGTAGACCGGTGGAATTGACGTAGATATGTAGAAGCTGGTACATAAGTAAGTTCTCTGAAGATTGGTTTTTGGTAAATTCTGGCGAGCGAAGGTAGAAATTGGAGGTGTTGCACGCGGTGTACCATGGGTAATCGACGCGGATGTGGAGAAAGAATTAAAAGAAAATAGAAAATAGAAAATTTGAATTCAGCAGTGAGGGCGCAGGAAGGAGCTCTGTTCAGCTTCAAAGTTCAGACTTGTTCACTCAGATCGATCACACCAGGATCACACGAGCAACAGGGGCACAGAGGGAGGAATCCTTGAAATTTCATTATTCGAAAAAGTAATCGAAGTACGTACTTAGCGATCGAGGAAATTCGTAACAGTGAACACACGACGTGGGCAGCGACAGCGGCAAAAAGCGACGAAAAGTGATGAGCGCAGCAATTGGGAAGAGCGTGGCATGCGACCGTCGATGTGCTTCGTTCGGAATAAACACCCATGGCGCCCATGGACCGCGCGCGTTAAACGTTACGCCTCGGATCCTGGAGGGTTGGGAATACAAGTTCGTTTGCGTGGCAGGTCCTATTTACTTGCGTGGCCCCCATCCCGCGGGCCTCTCGGGAACGGACACTAGACATTACTGAGACCTTTTTATGTTATGTACATATCGTTGAGACCTGTGTATGTTATGTACATACCTACTGCGGAACTTGCAGAAAACCTCTTCGAATGATCGTTTCGCGGAATCTGAGCCAAGAGAGCTCGTCTTCGTCGATCCGAAATCTTGAGACTTACTGGAGAGCAACTTGCTCTTGGGCCAACTTCAAACCAACCAAGCCCTATTGAATCGGCTACTCACTTCAACCTGTGTCTGCTAAGTACTTAACTTGTCCTAGTCGTCAGTCGACGCTGCGGCAGTCAGTGATCGTCAGGAGCCTGAAAGACGTTGAGGATGATCTTTTCTGCCAGGCCATACCAGACACCGGACCCGCGTAGCGTCGCATGGGCATAGCGTGAGGTGGCTGTGCAGGCGTCTAACGGTTAAAATAGGGAAAACTGCGGGAAATACTCTTGCCGGATGCCGACAAATATTTCCAGGAGAATGCTCGCATGTCGCTGAAACCTTTCGCGTGTACCAATGGGAGGCGGAGAATTCGTGGGTGGCACTGGGTGCAAGCCGATTCGTTCATGGTTACCCAATAACAACCCCCTCGCCTAGCCGCCTATGAGGTCCTGTCACCTGCGAGGTCTCCCGAGCCCTGGAGCCCTGGAGCTGGACAACTCAGCTGGTGCTTGGTACGCGGCCCGGCCAAGGCTCGGGGTGGTGCTTTTCGTTTCCAAGGGTTCAAGCTGGTAGGAGTTAGCCTAGTATGATAGCCTTCAAGCTCCAACTCTAGTATCCATGAGGAGCTTGTGGTGCAGACCTATTCTGGTCTTGGAAAAAGGCTTTTCAATTTCATTTCGGCATCGACTCTGGATGCAGGGCTTAAGAATTGACCGAAACTCCAGACTGGGAGACGCTTTGCGCCAGCGGGCCTCGAGAGGGTCCAATGAAAATCAATGTGTTTTGAACGAGAACGGCCTAGTGCGGATCATGTGTGTAGGGTTTTCTTTGTACAAAGTTACGCCGAACGGTGAGCTTCAGAAAACAGATGGTTCCATCGGAAAGTTGTATGTATACGTGAAGGGGATTTCGAGATCCTTTGAGCGAAGGAACCGACATCGCATCGTTCCTGCCAAATCGCAAGGCGTACGGTATACTCGGACGGTCAATGCGAAGTTGTAAAATTTTCTGTCAGGGCGAGATAACGTACGTGAGTTCTTTGCTTTACGGGTTCGGATGCTTTGAGGGCTTATAGGGCTTCTTCAAGTCAATGGAGGTAGGAGAAACAGCATCACCGGTGATGATATTCATTATGTCCTCGCAATGTTCCGATTCTTTTGACACAAAAGAAGCATTAGAACATAGGTTTACTATACGTCTGATAACAATTGAATTCCTATGTATAGATGGTTCAAATTCGACGCACTGAACTCTTTCTGCTTTGCAGAATCAGCTTCGATGCATGTCGTCTTTCATGTGTCTTGAGAAAGCTTCTCCCGGCAAAGTGACAGCATGAGCGCCATGAGTAGTAAGCTTGCGGAACTATGAGACCTTGGTGAAAGGATCATGACCAGAGTGGAATACGAACGCCCTGTAAAATGATATGAAAACTTTATAAAATCTTAGAGACAGGTTATGCACCTACGCGCAAGTTCACGACTCTTGATCAGAGTACCCAGCAATACCACCCAGCAAGGAATACCGCATTCTCATTTCTTGCATCTTCTCTACCGTCAATGGATAAGGGTCGCCACCCAGTTCTAGTTCCAAGAGAACCAGCTGCTCCTCAAAAGCAGTAACCCATTTCTTGTGAGCGTCAGGCAGCTCATCAACCACCCGCAAAGAGCCCATCATTGTATGTATATCCTCCACTGCCTTGTCCGAGAATTCCTCCAGAGACCCATCGTACTTTTCATCAAATTGGAAAATGTCATCATCTGCCATGCGGTAATAGTAGAAATGTCCAGAGTCGTTATGTCTAAACATGAAGTCTGGGCGTTCTTTGTTAAGTTGGAAGATGACCGGTGTTATCGAGCCTGTGAGACCGTAGAAGTGTTCTAGAGTAAGCTCGGTCTCGCTACGCGTACAGATAGGAAGAAGCTCCCAGCCTGCGAGCCATTCGGACCAATCGCAGGACCACCCAGGGAGTATCGATTTTCGGTTAGGGTTATTAAACCAGCCTCCTGATTTTGCGAGGTCAGAGAGCGCGTCCTGCAAATACAACGGCGTTGCAGATGAGTTGAGTGTATTTTTCAGGCATGTGAATGTGTAGTGTTTACCTGCCGCGCTTTGAAGGCTAATTTAAAGCTTTCATCGGGTTTTTCAATTCTGCGAACCTGAGTTCGCACATTACGATGTGGAATGAGCTGAACAACCGGGAAGTTCGTACGATTTGAATGCAGAACTGAGCGCGCAGCATTCGCATATCTCGTGTAAGTAGACAGTCCTCGACATCTGAGAGAATTCTGCAATAGAATTCGCAGCATCTAGTTGTTCATTCGTAGTACGACTCGTAGTTTAGAAAGAGGTCGAGGTAAAGGCGCAGGACAACAACGTCAAACAGCGCGTCCCAAGAAAAATTCAATTTCTTGTTGGCAGACACAAGAGTCGATGTTAGTCCTTCGTAGACTCAGACTCTCGTCCTCTTCTTCTCGTATTCCTTCCCTTGCTAGGTTAAACTCTTCTCTGCAGGGCTCTCCTACCCCCTCTAAACCTACAAATGGCGAAATTCTGCTAAATCCGACCATTCTGCGTCCACAAGATCGTAGACAGAGCGCTTTTCCGAAACCAAAATCCAAAAAAGCTCCTCAGGAGCAGAACGTCAGTGCCGAAGCTTCTGAGGCAAAAGGAGAAGTAGCAGGCGAAGCTGGACTCGCAAAGAGCGATGTGAAAGAGGCTCGTGAAAGGACACAGGCATCTACTCAAACTAGCGGACGTAAGACCCGTCGCGCTCGACGCCGGCTGTTCGAGCCGCCTCGCAAGAGGCCTCAAATTTCCCTGGAGAAGAAGCGTAAATGGAATCGTCCTGTTGCAGGGGGCATCCTTCCTGCGTACGACGAGGCGCTGAAGGTGATTTGGCGAGACAGTCAGGATCTCAAGGCTGAAGCCAAAAAGCTGAAGAGGGATATTAATGCGAAGGCGGAGGAGCTTGCGAAGTTGGTTGACAAAGACGAGAAAGAGGGTGTGGAGGGCTCCAGCGAGCAGACTGTGCTGCTAGATGCGGAGCTAGAAAAGTTGAGAGAGAAGCTGAATATTTTGGAAGTGCAGAGCGAGGTCAACTTGCCGGATGTCAGATGGACGGTTGCAAATGCTATGGGTGAGGAATAGTACCAATTTTCACGCACAATTTACTGATTCTCCCTGTATAGCTGACATGACTATTCCATCGCATCGCCATTTGGTTGAACAAAAATGGAGGGGTGACGGTAAATTAGATCTACTGGTCTGTCTCTTTCTCCTGCTTTCCTCTACGTTTATTTACTTGTTTTTTTGCGGCCCAGATGGAGCGTGTCTATCAAATGAACGTTGTACCCGACGTCCTTCCTGCCCTTCACCCTTCAGTTGATTTGGACGTTACAGTGCAATTCCCGCTGAGTAAAGCCTGGAAGACCAAGAAGCGTTCAGTTCTTGTTGAGCCTGGAATTCACCTTGCCCCCACCCAGGTATGTACTAAGTAGTTCCTCCGCTCCGAGCCGAAAATAATGCCCATATTTAACATTATAGACCATCAGACCTCCGACACTGTTTCCGCACGCGTTCCATACTGATGTGAGACTGTATACAATGTTAATGGTCGATCCTGGTCAGTGGTTCTGACAGTGCTTTGCTCAGCCCATTCCGAGCTAACCTTATCTATGCAGATGTTCCTGACGAGGAGAATCGCACATTTACGACATATCTGCATTGGATGAAGTATGTTCTATCCCGTTCACGTTTATGCATAGCTGTTGAATGTGCATTAATCTGCTCTTCCTCTCGGCAGGCCGAACATACCTATTTCCGCTACACACCGAGGTCCAATTCAGTCTCCCAATACCCATACTCTTTATGTTCCTCCTCATCCACAACGAGGCACGCCATACCACCGCTACACCACCCTTCTCCTTCCTCAATCACCAAAGACATCCTATAACCGAAATGACGTCGCCGCTCACGAGGATGCGCTCAAAGCCCGCGGTGTTGTCGTTCCCCATTCAGTGGATCCGAAGGACGTTGACTTGATCAAGACGATAACAACGTCGAAGTATCTTGATATCCCCATTGTTGCCAATCGGGACCGACTTGGATTTAGTGTGAGGGAATTTGTCAAGGCTTGGGGCTTGAACGCGGCGAAAGGCGGCGCATGCCATATGTTTAGGGAGGTATGGGATGATACCGTCAGCGGTATCTATGAACTTGTTCATAGTGAGTGTCTTTCGATTTATTTTGATAACCATCTCGAGTTTCTGCTCTTTCTTGATTCTGATTCTTGCTGGCTTAATTTCGTTGAGCCCGGAATCTTTGTCATACTTATGGCAAGCTTTTTTCGTCTTCCCGCACATACTTGCTACAGCTCTTGTTCGCATCATGATTGCGGGGAACTCCTTCTCTCTTTCCTTCCATCTCCTATCATTGTTCCTGAATGTGGTTGCTGATGATTTGTGTTCCTCGTCTCCAGGTGAAAAGGAGCCTAGATACGGATTGCCACCCAAACATGACCCCTATGCAGCCTTGAAAGGCAGACGCAGATATGTATAACAAGTAGACTTTCGAGTTAGACGTGATTTCAGGCGTCCTGAAAGGCATGTTCCATCTGTTGCCAGCTATGCTCGTAGGTAATAACGCGAAATATACAATTCAATCTAATACTCTTTCTCAACCTCCCTCTATGTTCATTGCTAATGGCTCCGGTTTTCCTATAATACTTAGCTATACCGATTAGCACCTTGCTCGTAAGTCATCCAATCCCCATCTGTCCGCGGTTGAATTTGGCTTGTCTTCTCAAAGTTCATGCGCGCGCGGCTTTTGGACATCTACGATCATTCATTATTGGCGCTCGGCGATTATCAAACCCTATGTAGATTCCAAGTCTCCCGCTATGCATGTTCCGAGTACTGGTGAAAGCTTCTCTTTCCCATCCATGTCGACCTATGATGGTGAACAGTTTCATACCGTATCCCGCGCTCTGAAACTTTGTCCAACACTGACTTCATTACCTCTTTCGTCGAGCTCTCGTCTCGAGACTGTAGCAAAAGATCTGCGAGAACTTTGCTATGTACTTAGCACCTCGTTGCCAGTAAGTATGTGAACGTTCGCAGAGATGAAAATCTGCCTCGTTCCGCCTCGTGTTGCCTCGTGTCGCTGGAACTCTCCACACCCGCACGCAACGGCCTATTGGATCAAAGCTGGTTTCCTCCAGTTGGGTTTATCAGTTATTTCCTGTTTAGTCGAGCTTGCGTCGCGTCCCGCCGGCGTATTTTTGATTCAAGCACATCTACTCGATCCCACCAACACGAGTTTCATGTCTATTCTCTGTGCTGCTTGCGATTTCCCAGACTCGGACCATATACGTACATGCGGTACCCGGGACGCGCGTCTGCACACGACGTATGTATGATATGTTCCTGACGCCAGAGACGTACTCTCACTCTGTGCTATGACAGCTTATAGAAATTTCATACTTACGCAGGGATTAACTTATATGACACTCTGAAGGCTTCTGCCTGCGATGATTTTGAGAGAATTGGAATTGGTTGGATGGATACTGACCTTGACAGCAGCTAGCATAATCCGCTGCTTTTCTACGATGGGATCGGTGGTGGTGCTTTTTCAATACGATTCTCAAAACTTCACCGACATCTCCAGATGTGGTCGGATGGTAATGTTGTCTCCACCGCGGAGCTCTTGGAGAGTATCATTTGAATTTGGTGGTGGTCCATAGAACACTTAACTTGCCTTCGAGGGTATGGTATCCACAAAATCCGTCGTCTCTTCTCATCATTTCACCATCACTGGTGTTCATCGAATGCACTAACTCGATTTATCTTTGTAGATTGCATGAAGCGGCGGTTCTGAATGTTCGAGTCCACCTGAGCGACTTCAACGACGTTCGGCATTCGTCATTAGTGTGGCGCCCAAGTGGCGTTGTAAATAGCCGGCTCCGACTGTGATATGAAGGTTGACGGAAACATAGAGTATCTGAGGTCCGCAGACCTATCATAAGTAGGAGCCCTCATGCATGTACTGGACTTGTTTTATTTTGATTAAGGGGATACTACGAAGATCGAGGCCATCGTAAGTATGTACAGACTGACTGTTCAAACGTTCACTACCAGTGTGGGTATATACTTCAACACCTAATTCCGTCTACGAATCGCCAAGATTGTCAAAGTACCATAAGAAATACAATGTTTGCTTCCAATCTCTTCAGTTGAATAGTCCATGTCACGTCTCTTTTCCATAGCCTCATACATCGTAGCCAATCTCGATAGTGGCCTCCGCAACAAAATGCTCCCAACATGCTTGCTGTATTCATGTCAACAAAATATCCAATTGCATCAACCATCCTGAATACGCACCTCTGCTCTTGCCCATAATACCACTCTATCTCCCGGCTCCAATCTCTCCGAGAATCCCAGCCCAGCACCCATCCCGATTCCTTTGCCTTCTTCATCTCGGAGTACCGTCTTCTCTCCAAGAACCCACTCGACTTCATAATCCCTAAATTCTTTACACGCCGTGATGTTATTATGCACTTTCCAAACAACATTTCCATTATCTCCAACTCGAAAATCCCAACCTTTCGGTAGGAGATAATCTGTGCCTCAATTGGATTGCTGAACCTCGTTGGCATGGAGATTGTTTCGAGTTCACTTGGGTTCTGGTCATTCGACTTTAAGATGCTAGCCTCAAACCAAGTGTGGCTGTTCTGGTACGTTCCGTTTCCTCCAAAGGTAGCCCATCCTTGGTCAGCACTCTTCATCGTGAATTTAATGGTCTTGACTTTGTTCGGGACTGGTCCAGTGATGAGGTACAGCCCCGCAATGGTGAAATCATCGTAATAGAAGTCGTTGGCGTAGTAGACTATTGTGTCACTTCGCCGTGCGTTAGTGCGGAGGTAGTGTCGGGCATATGATAAGATGGTCAAGTTAACTTCTGGAGGTAACTGAGTCTTTAAGGGGCTTCTGAGCGAGTTCAGAACTGCAAGCACCCGGTATACCTGGAGATTTGATTCGTCGGAAGGGATGAAGCTACTGTGGTGAGAAGCTACGTTATCACGGTCCATTGGAGAATACTCTGTTTTGAAGAGGAAGTTGCTAATTTTGAAATCGACTTTCTACTCGAAGACTCGGAGTGAGCACTGTGAAAGGGATGTAGGAAATAAGCTCAAACCAGGTGATACTATCGATAACACGGTCACTTGCCACTGACTGGCAGATGGCATGTCTTGTAATTAGAGTGATGATCGGATTGGCCTTGGGATTACTACTCACTCCAGTGGTAGCATTAGGATTCAGAATCAAGAAACTTACATCTATAGGAATCGAAAGCCCCTATACATGCATCCACGGAGTATCGCGCCTGAAAGGTGTCGGCATCGCTCTGTCATGTCCTCGCATTCAACGCCAACTAGGGTCGATAAACATCATGTTAGCCAATTCAGCGCCTCCGCTGGATCCTCGGGAGAAGACTAACGTCGTAAGTGGGCGTAAGTGATGTACACGCCACTATTCCAAGAACCATCTCGACATACATGTTAAACGCCTTTACCTCTGGCATCATCATTATGTAGATGGATTCCCAATTTCATCACAAAGCTCCGTCGATTCTAAGGAGGTTTCTCCCACAATCTGCTATTTGCCAAGTTATGCCGTGAGAGAAGGGATGAGCGTTGGATGGATGAACTGCAATAAATAGTTTACATACTCATTTCAAGCAATCAGCTGCTAGCAATCATGATGATGCTCTCCAAATGGCATGGGCGGTCGAGGTGGCGCAGGGGTATCTCGGTCAATACATCAAAGGTCTCAGGCAGAGATGCATCATTGAAAGATTGATGGTCTGAATATCCTACCCTATCACCCTTTGAATCCGAGTCCCCGACGGGACAGGTCGGCATAGTGCGAACAATCCGAGGCTGGCTGCTGTGCGTGGCAGCGAATGATATACAACTTGAGCATCGACGGAACATGCAGCACCGATGGGATTGTGATACGGATCCAAATTATCTGAATACATACCCCGGAATGTAACGGAGGCAGATTCGCGGATGTACATGTTTGCACGGCCCTCCGGTGTTAGCTATGTACATTGTATGAGTGAGCGATGCTTTCGATAAGATCACAATCAACAAATAACATTGCCTTCAAGTCATTTGAGCAATCCTGAATCAAATGAAAGAGTCCATCACGCTGTAAAGGTGGAGAAATTAGTCTCTTTACGTGGAGTTGAAGAGACGAGGTGAGACGTGTAAAGTCAGTATTGTCATGATGCGGAGTAAAGAAATCATCGCCCGGAGGTTTTACCACTATACCACTTGTCCGAGTCGGGAGCGGGTCCGTTTGTAGTAGGAGGGGGGACATAGCTAATACCATAAGAGTAGTTAGCAAGGAAGTTAGCAGGACTTAACAGGATAACGTAATCTTGAGAGGACATTTATAACTACCACCCTCCCGCCAATTTGGGATCACAAGACTTGGTCGGTACGGGCGAATGAAAATATATGGGAGTTTCTCGACTGAAGGTGATGTATGAAGAGTTATATCGGAGAAATTCATAATTATCCTCGTCATGCGTTGGCGGTCTTGAAGGATGCTGCGGTGCGGTTTTCGTGCTACGAAGGGTATAAGAAACCAAGTGGGGAGAGGAGGGACTTGGGTGTGGGTCACCGGGTCGAATCGAGGGTCTGATGTTGTTCATTATAGAAATTGACGGTTCGTTTAGTGACGAAGGAAGAAGATCAGTGGTGGAGTCGACGTCGACGAATGAGTTTCTCGAGGGGCTATTTAATAAAGCCAATTGATTATGCTTTAAACTGCTCGTCCCTTTGAATACACTCGCGCTGAATGGCTTGCAATGAAAGGGATCTTGACGAACAGGCTAGTTAAAGTAAAATTAGTAGTATTGAGAAAGGTCTCATTCCTAGTTCCAGTGCGGAAATAGAATTTGGTATATATCTACCGTAGACTCTTCATAGTCAAGAACCGGTAACCGGTCTGGTTGGTCCTGAACATGTAATTTGTTGGAGTTGTGGAAGTGCTGAAATCTTCAAAAGGGTACGCCCAATGTTATTTCTGATCCAAGAACTTGAAGCAGAACAAGGAGACTTTCAATTCAGTACGCGAAACCAAAAATAATGACTACTCACGACTCACGCGTTCAGGGCAGCCACGGACTCTGTTCGAGATTCGATGAGCTGGCGAGTCCGGGGCGTCTTGAGCTATCCTCGTGGTAAGTGAAGAAGTGGATCCCAATAGAGCAAGAATATCAGAACATTGGATAATTATACGTTCCCCATAAAACCGTGAATGATCAACGAAGTTGAGAAGTGACTGAATCGTGTGTAAGAAGCGCTTGGTGGTCCCTCGAAACAAAAGGATTTGGAGTGTCCGATGAAAGTACCACGGTTGCATGAGAGACTCGAAGGACCGGTGAAAATATTTAAGAGATTTGTTCCGAGCTCGCACGAAGCACACGTAGTAAATTGGAGTCGAACAGTACAATTTAGGGATGCACAGGAGTTGTAGCAGGGACAATTCCGAATAGCAATTAACCGCGGAACCACTAAGTAGAAGAATGTTAGTAATAGAAGGTGAATCTGGGCCGAATGATTGAAATTAGTGGGAAGCGAGACATAATACTCTTACATAATATCTACGCAAAACCTTGTTATACRACCGACCATAGCTCAGTTGGAAGAGCACAAGACTGTAATTGGTTCTCCTTAAAGCCTATCTTGGGGTCGCCCGTTCGAACCAGGCTGGTCGGATTGATAGTGCAAAGATACAGGCTTGACACTTTTTGGCTCCAAGTACAGCTAGTCGTGCGCTGTTTCAGACTGAACTTCACCAGGGGACAAAGTTCCGAGCCACACTACACGACATTGTATTTGCTTTGAGGGGAAAAAGTTGTAGGCGTTCACTGCCTATGCACGGGCTGGAGGCTAGTCTAGACATACTGTGTTTGCGGGATCGTGTCCCCTTCCTTACAGTGCGTTGCGGTGAGTTGGGAGCGGGTTGTACGGTGAAGCATGACCGATACCGCTCGAGATACGCCGGGTCTTGCAAGGTCTTGCATTGAATTGTCTCCGCTCCGCCAAAGAGCGTTGAGTTCAGGGCAGTTGATCCCATCACCTCCCTCGGAATAACCTCCATATGCACTCCTCAGCTAGTCTTGCTGCCTCATGCTCTTATCTCTCCAACCTCAGTTTTTTCTTCAAAGATGAGCAGGATTAAGGCATTCTTGTCATAAATGAAAGTTGAAAGGCGACAATGAGACTCGTATCCACATGTTTCAGGGGACACATGCTGATTCTGGTCTCCTGATAAGTAAATCGGCTCTAAACGATGTGGCGGTATCAGTGGAATTCATTTTGGAGAAGTTGATGGGTTCTGCACTGTATTGATTTTGCTATCGGTTCTTAAAGTGCGGCCTAGCCTTTTGCTCTCTTGTCGTTCTTCCCCTTCTCCCTTCAAGAGCCTCAACGACAATGTCTGACCACGAAAAAGGTTATGGTTCCAGCGACGATGGCTCTGCCGCTCCTCAAGTTTATGAGAGGCCCACTGGCCTGAAGGGTCTATACTACCACCCCTTGACTCAAGTGAGTATTATCGCCATTCACCTATTAAAATTTTTCTGTTGACAAAAACAAATGGCGTCTCGTAGGTTTCCATGCTCGGTTTCGTCTGTTTCATGGGTCCTGGTGAGTTTTCTGTTTCTTCAGAGGGTTGAATTATGTGTCAGACGAGCGGTTCAAAGGTCTCTTCAATGCTGTCAATGGTCTGGGTGGAGGAGGACAAGAAAACCCGACCACGAGTGCCAACTCCAACGTCGCAGTCTATTCTACTTTTGCCTTTGTTGGATTTTTCGCCGGGTACGTCTCTCCGTCGAATTCTGACGCGATGACTTCATCCTGAAATGTAACTTTCCAGTTCTATTAACAACAAGCTTGGTTCGAAACTTACCCTGCAGTTGGGTACTATCGGTTATTGTCTGTATATTGGATCTTACTTGTAAGAAGCTTCGATTGTATCGTCATACCTCTGGTTCTTATGCCTATTTAGGGCACTCAACATTCATCCCCATGCTGGCGCTTTCGTTGTAACGGCTGGTGCTATTCTTGGAGTCTGTGCAGGGCTGTTATGGTCCGCCCAGGGTTCTCTTATGTTGGCTTACCCCACGGAGGCTGAGAAAGGGAAATTTATTGCCGTTTTCTGGTCCATATTCAACATTGGTGGTGTAGTAGGTGCTGCAGTTGCTCTGGGGACAAATTTCCACGACGTGGTACGTTTTTATTTACACTCCTTATCATATATGCGCCGCTCAGTTTGTGATTTCAGGCTGGTAATGGTACGTTTAGTCGAACTTTATACTGTGTGATATCCTTTTGACATTTGGTAAACGATTAGTTTCAAATTCAACATACGTGCGTATTGTATTGTCAATGATGGAGTCGAAACTGCCATAGGACTTACATTCGACATAACAGATTGCATTCGTTGTCTTGACCGGAATCGGTATCCTTATACCGATGTCTATGGCTGACCCGAAGAAGATGGTCCGTACCGATGGTACTAGTGTCACTGTACCCCTCCATCCTTCTTGGAAGACTCAGTTCTACGGGCTCTATCTTACTCTCAAGACCGATCCCATGATCGTACTCCTCTTCCCCATGTTCTTCTGCTCAAACTGGTTCTACACATGGCGTTAGTCGTTTTCTTCATTCCTCTCTCAGTTCCGGCCGAAGCTGACTTGGGGACTTTTGACAGAATTCAACGACTTCAATGGTGCCTTGTTCACAACTCGTGGGCGCGCGCTGAACAATTTCTGTTACTGGACTTCTCAGATCTTTGGGTCGATCATGATTAGTTTCCTCCTTGATAGCCCCAAGCTTAGCCGTCGTGCTCGTGCTTTTGGTGGTTGGGGTGTTCTCTTGATCATGGTTTTCATAACTCATATCTGGGCTTACTTTTATCAAAAGTGCGTGTCCGTTGGTTTTTATTGTATTTTCAGTGAAACTGACCGACCGACCCACTTTAAGGAACTACACCCGTGCCACGGCTGCACAAGATATCGATATTTATGAAAAGCTTTATGTAGGAAGGCTTTGGCTGTACATCTTCTTTGGTTTCCTCGATGCGATGTGGCAGACTACTTCTTACTGGCTGATGGGTGCCATGTCCAACGATGCCGCCAAGTTGGCTATTATGGTCGGCTTCTGTGAGTGATCACTTATGATTCGGTTTTAAAGGTGTTGAATGTACTGAATTGATTCTATCTAGACAAGTCACTCCAATCCGCTGGTGCTGCTGGTATATGGCGTGGAGATGCTGTGAAACTTCCGTATGTCCTCTTCTGCTGATACTTTTTTATGTGTTAATAATCGTATCTCTACTCAGCTACATGAACATCTTCATCTCGACCTGGGTTCTCCTAGTCGCCGGACTTATCTGCGCTTTGCCTATGGTTCACCTTCGTGTCAAGAACCACACCGAACTTGCAGAGGAAGTTCTGTAAGTCCTGTTTACTCTAACAGGGTTTTGTCTCTCTTTTCTGATATATTTTCTTTGCAGTGCTCGTATGGATGATGAGGGCCACATTCGTGCCGTTGAAGAAGTGGCAGCCGCTCAGGAAAAGACAGCTGAGGCTTGAACACTTGATACCTATATCTGATATAGTCCCTACCTTTATAATGATATTTCTAGGCTTTTGATGTATCGTTCCATTGCTTTCTTGAACTTGCATTGGGTTGTTGTTATGTTTTTTGTTACGAACAGAGACGTATTTACATACATATTTCATTTCATAAATTAGTCTTTATGTTAGCAGAACATTGGACTGAGGGGGGTTCACGACGATTTCGTCATTGATCTACCTGCATCTCGGAACGTTTCAAGGGCTGCCCAAGCCTTGCCAGACGTGATGCTTTCCAGAGCCATCTTCGTACCCTCCTTATAATCTTGCGCGAGTCCCGATACCACCAGCAAAGCCGAAGCATTAAGCAATACAAAGTCCAAAACCGGTTTAAGATTCTGCGGGATATCATTCCCGGAAGTGAATAGCTTTTTAAACGTCTCTGCATTCTCCTCCGGGTTCCCTCCCGCGACGGTAGACAGGGGGTGGGTATCAAGACCGAACATCTCAGGATGTAAAGTCAACTCGGTGATCTCCCCATCTTTGAGTTCCCAAGCCCAAGTAGGTCCCGCACAGCTTACCTCGTCGAGACGTTCTTGTCCGCAGACGACTAGAGCACGCTCGACGCCTCCGTCACGGAGGGACTTTGCGAATGGGGCTCCGAGTTCTGGTTCTGCGATACCGAGAACCATACCTCGTGGTCTGGCGGGGTTGATGAGGGGTCCGAGAACGTTGAACATTGTTCGGAAGGGGAGGGCTTTGCGGTAGGGTGCGATGAAAGCGAGGGCAGGGTGGTAGTGCGGTGCGAGGATGAAGGTGAATGGAATACGTGGGATGGGCATTGGTGTTCCTGGTGTTGGTGCTACGAATAGACAATCTAGAGCTTGTAGAAGGTCTGCGGAACCTGAGGATGATGTCGATGCTCGACTTCCGTGCTAAGGCATTGTAGTGTTATATTTTACGGATTGGTAAAAGTTTTCGAAGAGGCTTACTTTTATAACTCGTGCACCAGCACCTGCAGCGACAACTCCAGCAGCTGTACTAACATTGAACAAGTTATATCCATCGCCTCCAGTGCCCACGATATCGACTACGAAATCATTCTCCGTATCCTGCACAGCAGCTTTCAGAGATCGCTCTCTAAGCACTTGCGCTGCAGCTGCCAACGATTCGGGTCGTCTTTCGACGCGATGTATATGTAAAGCGGTCAGGAAAGCACCGATCTGTTCAGGAAGGAGAGCATTTGGTGTGAAGAGGTGTTCAAGAGCGACTCTAAGATCGTCTGAGCTGAAATATTCAGGTTTTTCTACTAATTTTTTGAGGAGAGGTTTGAATGAGTCAGATGTGTTGGCTTGCATGGCTGAAGGAGTTGAAGAAAAATATTTATTCGTGAGTCAATCGATGAACCCAAATTTGGCAAGCTGTTATCTTTTTTTGGATTGCAATACTACTTGGTAGATACATAGATTCATAGAGCGTCTAACACAGATGTTGGAGCTCTGGAGGCGTATAGCTTGCTAGCAATTACCACGAGAACGTTTTGTACGTACGAAAACTTGACCCACCCTGAATACTTTGCTGGTTTCTCCATGGCCTGGCCTGATGACAATTTGATTCGTAGGAAGGAATGATCTAATACAAAGTTTACCGCTCCTTCAATCCAGTTCGTCATCTTCAGGTACGCTATGAGAGTCCCATAGTGTTCATTTCAGCTTTTCTTTTTGTTCTCACATATGAGGATATCGCAAATACTTACTGACTCTCCCTTTTTATTGTCTTTTTTATTGATTATTCCGTATGATACCGCCAGGCAAAGCTAGGCGTGTCTAAGAATACAGGAAAGTGCAGATCTTGAATCTCCTCAACTCTATCACAACAATAGACTCGTATATCAGAGTGAAATTCCTCAAGTAACGGCATGTGTACGCACCACTTTGCTTTGTTCGTCATCCACTTGGGGCTGGCGGTAGTGCCTACCCTGGCCGCGACTGTGCGGAATCATACTGGCCAGGGAAGAGTATAAAAGCAGTCGATTTCTTGAATCTTTTCCCCAGACTCAAGTCGTCCGCTCAGTCCTTAACACAAGCTTCTTGCCTTGTACCTCATCCTCTACTACGACTCCAATGGACGCCTTCTTCTCGATCAGCTCCTATTTCTCTGCTGTTCCTTCCGCTAAGGAAGACCATCCAACCAATGTCCCCGCTGATGAAGAGAGTAGCGGCAGCGGCAGCAGCTCTGTCTGCGTAGTGGCTTAAACATGCCACATGATCCCATTCGTTCAATGTAAGCGTGATAAAGTCTCTTTGCGAACGCTCCAAATGCTGATAATGCTCTTCAGATTCTTTGATTAACCATTACTGCGCTCTGGGGCGCTTGACGACCGTGATGACGATTGGGATGTGAGGTTGACGACCATGATGATTACATAGGATGCGAGGTTGAGCTGAAGATGTTATTAGGGCTGGGAGAGCCACTCGTATGTCCCTAGATGGGATATATTTTATTTACTTCGATATTCTTTGACATTCGTGCCTTCCCCGGGATTTACTTTGATTTTCGGTTGTATCACAATATATCATGAATTTTGACGCGTCCATCAGTGTGATGTGGGAAGGTAAATCGTTAGTCATGCTGAGCGATACGGTATAGTTGTGAACACAAACTTGCAATTCCGGTGGACAATGAGGGAGTAGTGCAGCTTTGGCCTATTAGATGTCAACCGGGATTGGAACTTGGCGCGTTCCCCATTCTGAGTCAAAGACTAGTACTTGTCAGTAGACAATACTTTCAGCATGAGATGTAGGTGGTATCGAGCGTATCGGCCTCTTCAGACATGAGATAGCGAGAACATCATGGCATCAAGTAGCGAACCCAGGGAGGCAAAGCAACAGTAATGAAGAGCCAAATTTGGCCGAGAATTGGCGCTACAGACGCCGTGAGAACTTGTATGCTCTTAACCTGGTGAGTTGGCACTTTCAATTTCTTTTCAGTATCTTCGTTGGATATGGCACGTTCTTTTGGACCCAGAGACGTACTGTACATCGCTATTCACATGGCTCGACAAGTTGACCCCAAGAAATACCTTCCAAAACTCGATTCAGATAACCGTGGTAATACGATTGAACACGCCCATACTCTCGAGCCGTCCGTATCGCTTGATCAAAGTCGATAAGCCTCCAGCTGTACGTCTTCCCGGAAAATGGAGACGGCAGACTCGGTAGACCGCCTTCTTCGGGGCGTAAGACGGAAAGGATGTTCCCCCAGCGCAGATCTTTGTGAAGGACACGACAGTGCGCTAGATCGCTACATGCTGTCTTGATGTCGGCTCTTGTGGTTGTTTCAGTCAGTTCTTGACTAGAGAAAAGAAAGGAAAGAAAGGAAGATTTTCACGCACTCTGCACCATCCGGGAGAGGCTCGCCCAGTTTGAGTGGGCCACCGAGTTTCTCGAGAAGTAACACGGACATCGGTCCAAAATCGAAATAGTCAAGCAACCTGTGTAAGAAGAAAAGCGTTCGTTGAGAGATGCGCAAGCGGAAAAGACAACACCGTGACATTACATACCTCACTTGAAAAAATCCATAACAGCGTGGTATCGCCGAGCCCTGCAAACATCGCAAGTTCTCGTACATAATCGCTTCTTTCATCAGATCACTAGAACTCGACTGTCTTGCGAGCTTAACCACCATCGGAGGAATTCGATAACCCAGGGCCTCGTTTCCATAAGGGATAGAGCATTCACAGTCGAAAATCATCCCTGTGCCCTCAGATAAAAGTCGCCCCAGGCGGAGGTGTAGAACCAGGTTTGCGGGCGGGGGAAGCTCGAATGGTGGATCGGGATACGGTTCGCAAAAGTCGGAGAAATTCAGCTTTTGACTTTTTGTATACTCATCATCGAGGACGTTCAGGGTATTAGTGCTTTGACGATGTAAAACAACTGGTATCGTGGGTCCAGTCCATGGTTCGTTAGAGCGAATTTGGCCGGATACGATGATAATGTCAGAGAGCGCATTAATTGGCTATAATGGTGAGCATTGAAGTTGAACTTTGTAATAGTGGAAAACCAGGGAGCTCAGACTCACCAAATAATCGGACATCCTAAACTGTCAGTGGTGGTTGTGTTAAAAGAGAAATGGCCACCCCACTTTTTTTCATGATACTTATCATTAGGGTACTTCAGCAACGCCTGGCAAATCTACTCCACAGGCCGGTTCGGAGCAGGAATCAGTTGCCAGAATAACGGTATTTACAGTGTCATGTGCGCTGCCGTGATACTGCCTTTCGAATATGTACTAAAGAACATACAGGACAGACTAATAGGCTTCACGTCTGTACAGGAATGACTTCTGGACATGTCGTGCGTGTAGAGCATAGGATACGAGAGAGGCGTCTCTTACAAGAGCGTCTGAAAGATGATGAAAGGAGGTGGGGCCAAGGCTGGCCAAGGTGAGAACTCATCCAGAAGTTTGGAGAGAGTCAAGGGACAGCCAAAACTAAGTGAGTTTCGGACAGGGCAAAACCGTTGCTGAGGTACCCTATTAGTGGTACTCAATTAGATTTTATTCGCCATTTTATTTGGCTCTGCGCTTGTTGATTGACCGGAAGTATGCCACATGTAGTAGGCTAGCCCAGTGAGGAGCGGTGAACGGATGTAGACCCAAACACCTTAAGTTAGGCCTTCATTCTCTCTCGATAGAGGCAGATCTTGTGTTGATTACAGCCTGCAACATGAAATGTGAAATGTAAATGTCGAATTTAAGAGAACAACTGCTGAGAGCCTCAGAGAAGGCTGATACCAGGTTTCGGACACAACACCCTTTTTTAGCAGTAGTCCGAAGAAGCGACGAGATCATCGAAATAAAACGACGAATAAAATGGCGAATAAAATCTAATTGAGTACCACTGTATATTATTTTTATCTGTCCAATGGAATCGACTGGTGTAGATGCTATTCTGTGCAATGTGACCAGACAAATCGATATCATCGGAGGAACAATCATGACAGCTTGCCCTGCAATTACCCTGTCACTATCCTCGGGCTTCATTCAGAATATCTGTATCTGTGATCCCGCACTCGTTATAGGTAGCTGGATATGAATGGATAGCCACTAGAACCATACCTAAAAATCAGCGGGAGATGGGATTGGAGCATAGACGTATCAGTGGCGAATCAAATTTGCTCCCTGGGCCCGGTATAAACGTCGTTCCTAGTATCTGAGTTCCGAGTCAACCATCTGAGATAAACCTCTAGTTGATACAAAAGAAGAAAAGGAAAGTGCCAGCTGTTACTACACACCTAGCAATGCATCATAAGTCCGAGGGCTGAACGTGAACTTCAAGCCTGAGCTTGGCAAGTACCAGAGACTTGTCGAACCCCGACTCGAAGACTCCTCAAAATATCGTCATTGTCACCACCAAGTCACCACATCTTCTGTGCGTTTTTGGGCATTTCTGGCGGTTTCTTCCCGGGGCTTTCGTATATTCGAGTAAGAGATGCAGATTTTCGCTGATACACCATGGAAACAGGCAGAAGGCTAGCTAGACAGTTGTGACGCGTCAGGTGATGTGAGCGCTCAAGGTGGTGGGCGCTCGCGGCTAGCGCTCACATCTTCTACACCTCTTCATCGCCTCTTTATGGCCTCTTCATGGCCTTCATGCACTACAGTGAGCGGTGAGTCTCGTACTCCTGCATAATCTATGTAGCCCTTGGAGCTTTGCGCTGACCTATTCTTCTCTAGATATAGGCCCGAAACTGGTGTCCCTTTCCCTGCGAAGTTCGCAGATACTCCTGTTCAAGTTATCGGGGTATGCCACTGTTCGTTACGTGTCTTTCCGAAGCTGCAGCTTTGGCTACAACCTGAAACCTGACTTGGGTAATAGTGTCGCTCACTGTAATTGTGCTTCCGTCCTTCTGATGCGTCTCGTTGCAATTGAACGTCATGTGCCATGGGAGAACCTTAACTTTAAATCCGGGCTTAAGTAGCGTGTGGATGGACCCACAGCGCAATCGTCCTTCTTTCTCCCTCACTTGTTCACTCCTCGACTGTACAGAGTGAATTCATCTCAAGGGATGTTCCTTCCGAGTCCTCAGTCGCCCGATTATCCTCTCGTGGTCTTAGCTTCGACGTTGATCTTTCCAGGCTTGTTCATCGGTCTATGGATTTTTTTCTCACGGGGGGCGAAAGCGTCTGTTGAACCGTCTGTGACCGAGTTATTGAGGAGACGGGTGCGTTCTTTCGTACTGCAAAAGAATTTTGGTTAAGATTGTCCATCTAGCTCCCCACAGACTTGATTGAATGGCGGCAGAATAAAAGATATATATCTGCATGGAACACTCTACGGAACTTTTTCGCGGCTCACGGCTACACGCTGTGGTCGTTCGACTCTCAGAGACCTGGACTCCTTGTACCCCCTGGATACGAATATGGTGTTCCTAATGGTTTCTGCTTCATACCTCCATCTCAGAATTACAACGCGTCCGTCAACATACGAACTTTTATCAGCTCGGTGCGAGGTTCTCTCCATGTTCGATGACATTATCTCATGTAAGTACCAAGAGTTCTATGCTTTGGCCTGCTGGACACAACCATGGAGATGTTGTTATACGCATTTTGAGTGCTGGTGGACAGGGTCAGCGTCAGCTAAATATTCTTCGTCAGGTTGCGAATGCACCTACTGCCCTCATACGAACCAATCATGCCCTTCCGCTATTTCGAGAGATTGTACTTCATGACGTTGTATTTGGGGTCTTCCCTCGGGTCACAACTAACTTGGCTCGAGTTCTGGTGGATTATTCTCAAATTTCAAGCATGGATAAGATTGAAATGTTCACTCAATGTTTAGAAGTACGTTCTCTATTAATCGGCCATAATTCTGCTCACCAGAAACATCATTGATTTTGACCTCAAAAGGCACTGGCATTCTTGCACGTCAACTTGATCGCTCACCTCGTGCGTAGAAGTTACATGATCTTTGGCTTGTGCCTCACATAGCACTCAATCTTCTCTAATAGAATGTATTTCCCGAGAATTTCCTAGTTGACTATCCTCCCGAGTCATCGTTACACCGACTTACCGGTCGAGCTCGCGTTTACATCGCCGATTTCGACTCAGCGGTCAGCTTCCTGGTCAGTCTCCCACCTGAAGAACGCTTGTGTGGCGCAGAGCAGTTCATTGGAGATCAGTATCGAAGACCTAGAGCTCCAGAGGTACAACCTCAAGCATCATTCTCCCCATTTCCGGTCGATTGCTGGCAATTTTCTGTTGGAATTCAGGAGCTGGTCGGAGTGAGTCTTCATTTGACGAATACCTTGGGTATCATGGCTGATTGATGTGTATTTTTGCGCTAGTTCAAAAAAGAAAATGTGACTGCGTTGTTCCAAAAGATGGCTCATGAAGACCCGGCTTGTAGACCTACAGCGAAAGATGCACTAGCTGGTCTACAAATCTTTGAACATGAGATTATGCTTGAGCACTTCGCTCTCGAGGAGCCAGCAGCCGCACACTTTTGACATGAAACAGCAGTGTATTTATGTACATGTATAGCAATAAATTAAACTCGATTGTATCTCGGACTTGATAGCTTGAATGTGTACCATTAGTAGCACTACTTGACTACATGGGTGAAGATATTTGAAACCTCGATAATCAAGAGACTCCTTCGATAATCTTTTCGTATCGTGTGCCGTCTCGCGGCACCACTCTGCATTTGAACGGCATAGGTTGGCTGTTGAACGTCGAAGCGTTGATTCAGAACGAATAGACATGCCGTCTATGGTCAAAGACGTACCTAACTAGTCCAACTGAAAACGTGCAGTCCGGGACAATCTCATTGCCTTCGCCATCTATGTCCCTGAGCACATCCACGGTTGCGAGAATTGTCGCCATAGCTATCCATAGACCTGTTTCAGCAAGGAATCGACCTGGACAAATTCTATCATCCCAAGCAGAATAATTCAAGTTAAAGACTTCGGCTGTTCATATGGATTCAGTGTAAAAGGGCCACTCACCGTCGACCGAATCCCCAAGGACCGATGAAATAAGGTTCGCCTTGTCCTTCAGGCTTAGGTAGGAATCGTGATGGATTGAATTTCTCGGGAGAGGAGTAGGTATTTTCGTTCATGGACATTCCTCTATTGTGGATCGTAGATGTGTTATAAGGGATAAGCAACTTGGGGGGTAGATTGATTTGAATTGGTTAGGGGTATACTCACCTGATGTTACCGAATACTATGGATCCTTTAGGGATGAACATGCCTCTGTAGATATCGTCTTCGATTACACGGTGAGGGAGACCTGTAAAGTTGTGGAGTTTCAATTCCGAAGGGGTTTGTTGGGAGATTACTGCTATGAGACGCCGGTGGAACGGAAGGAGCGGATGGTTATTAGACTTACCTAACGGGACAACCGGGTACCATCTTCATGATATTATGGACAAAACAGATTAGTTTGATTCTCGTATATGAGAACGCTAGCCGCAGGTGCGGGAGGCTCACCGAAGAGTTTCTTGCAGAATAGCTTCCACATACGGAAGAGACTCTCGATCAGAGTATTCAGGTAGCCTGTCTTTTCCTATCACAGAGTCAATTTCTTCTTGTGCCCGACGTTGTATTTCGGGATGAAGTATCGTAACTAGGAGAAAGATGTCGAGTGTGGCATGGCTCTGAGTGATTGAGTTGGAGGGAATTGAAGAGGAAGATAGGATCGATACTTGAGTCAGTAAAAGTGATTGGATATGAGATGTTTAACTCGTTACTCACTGTATCTGTTCCAGCCCCAAAAATAGCTGCCGAGGCGCCTCTAATGTCATCAAGATCTATCCCTGACCCTGTATCTACTGATTTTGTTTGAGCTGTAGATTCAGCTTCAATCCCAGTATCTTCGGAAGCAGAAAGGTTTTGAAGTTGTTCAGCGATGAAACAATCTTGAGCTGTCCCATTGGCCTACAAGGTCTTTCAGTCAGAACTCCAGGTCCAGTACGTATATGAAGGAATGTTATTGACGAATGAGACCTACAAGCTGTTTTTGTACAACTTCTACAGGGTACTCATGTAATCTTCGAATGGAACTGCGGAATTCCCGGGCTTTCCCAGCGTAATATGCCCCTGGGAACCATGAGGGGAAGTGCCTTACTGCCGAGTTGCAGACAATGCAACGAGAGGATCAACTAAGTTAGAAAGAGACGGTACTGGCGGGAGATAGGTGTACTTACACCACGGGAAGAAGTCTACTGGGGTGTTACCTATAGGTCCAGCGTTATTAGCAGCGTATGASTGGTCTTCGATTAGTTYGAGTATAGTATCTTCRTCAGAGATCTTATGTCCCATGTTGATTCGTGCGATGATGGCTGTTATGAACCTACATTGCAATAGAAGTTCTTAGTTGGACACGACATCCATCAACAAATAACATACTTTAAAAGATAAAACTCATGCTCATTCTTCCCCTCGACTAGATTCTTGACCAAACTCCTAGCTTCTTCAATTTGAATAGGAATGTAAACTAAACTTTCTTGACGACCGAAGAAAGTCTGGATGAGTTTTCTATGCTTGAGAAACTGTTTCCCGTATTGGAGGAACGGAATACATTCTTTCCAGCCGAGTCTATTGCGCGGTGAAGTAGTAAATTCAAGTAAAGGGGCCGGGCAAATTGAAAAAATAAGTAAGCTTCAAGGGGGAAATATGAAACGTTTACATTTCGAATACGACAACCCTGGGTCTACAGCTAAACTTTGAACCCCTCTTATCCAAAAGGTCATGTGCAGCTTCGAGGCTATCGAGAACGATGATATTCCGTCCGAGAACTTTCAAGTGTATCACATCGCCTGCGGGTCCAAATGATCAATTATCAGAATGTAGATACACGAGTCTATTATGAGCTCACCATAGGTTTTGGACCACTCATGAAAGAGCTCCGATTGACCTTCGGAAGGAATGAGACGCAGATGACCTATGATCGGATCTGCAGGCGGACCGGGAGGAAATGGAGCAGCGGTGCGTTTACTCTTGAGGGACTGGTTGATCAGGTAGAATAAGATAATCCCTAGAGCGAGTGTGACGTAGGTTCCTTTACCCAGCTCAAGATGAGAGAGTGAGGCCGATATAGATCCAAGGGTTGTCTCGTTAGATATGTTTGGGAAAGAATGCATTGGCATTGAAGGAGGATGGGAATGGGTAGAGGGCGAAATCTAGGTTTCCAGGTTTGTTCAGCTGCTAATTTAAAGGCTCGTTCCAATTCAAAGGCTTGTTCCATAATTCTCACCCTAAACCCGAAAGGCCGTCATCTGTTCTTCTAGACACACAGTATCCTTCCTCCTGAATCCACCATCCTCATCCCTGTGACAACTGCTTTTCCCTTTCTCTTCGTTTACAGTTTATGCACTTGAATGAAATTGCACTGAAGGTACACATTGTCTCAATATCCTGGAAATCAACATCGGAATGAAAGTGTAGCACCAGCAGCGAAAGACCAGGGAAGACCCTGTGGCGGCGGCACATGAATGCATGACACTCCAGTGGGCGTTTCTGAAATACTCTATTGAGTTTGAACTGTGTGGGAGAGAAATTATAGAGGCGAATGACGCAGATAAGGAAGAAGCATTGATAGAGTCTGAAGACGAGAAAGACAGCGGTTCAGCGCTCCATTGGAGACGGGTCACGGAGTCCAACTGGTGGCCCATGGGCCATATGGCAAAAGGAGTTGCGTGATATCAAACAGCGTAAGCAAAATGTATGACATAAAATGCTACACGTAGAGCCTCCCAGCGATATTGTATTTGCATGAACCCAATAGTGGTACTCAATTAGATTTTATTCGCCATTTTATTTGGCTCTGCGCTTGTTGATTGACCGGAAGTATGCCACATGTAGTAGGCTAGCCCAGTGAGGAGCGGTGAACGGATGTAGACCCAAACACCTTAAGTTAGGCCTTCATTCTCTCTCGATAGAGGCAGATCTTGTGTTGATTACAGCCTGCAACATGAAATGTGAAATGTAAATGTCGAATTTAAGAGAACAACTGCTGAGAGCCTCAGAGAAGGCTGATACCAGGTTTCGGACACAACACCCTTTTTTAGCAGTAGTCCGAAGAAGCGACGAGATCATCGAAATAAAACGACGAATAAAATGGCGAATAAAATCTAATTGAGTACCACTGTATATTATTTTTATCTGTCCAATGGAATCGACTGGTGTAGATGCTATTCTGTGCAATGTGACCAGACAAATCGATATCATCGGAGGAACAATCATGACAGCTTGCCCTGCAATTACCCTGTCACTATCCTCGGGCTTCATTCAGAATATCTGTATCTGTGATCCCGCACTCGTTATAGGTAGCTGGATATGAATGGATAGCCACTAGAACCATACCTAAAAATCAGCGGG
>RCHF01001139.1:0-58305 GCA_003987895.1 Neonothopanus nambi
CCCCTACGCCTGGCACATTTCGGCGCGTGCAATGTTTGGCTGGAGCTTCTGTCCGTGTGCAGTGCTCCGTCACCTTTAGTAATTTACATCCCCGCTCACTTGTACTTACCTATCGCGCACGCTGTTTCCCCTCAAGAGTCAATATATGAACCTGAATTTTGATACTTTATGTTACATATTTTCCCCTGAATTTTTTAAAGGAAAGTCTTACAGTCCGTGTCTCAAATGTTGCCTAGGACAACAATTCTTCTGAATTTGTCCTGAATGCTAGTAAACACTCAGTACTCAGCAGCTGAGGGACACATAGACGGAACCCAAGAGCATCTTCAGCCTTCTTCTGGCCTTCTTTGCGAGATGTTCTAAGTCAGTAGGCACATTGGAAGAGGTAGTTTATGGGGAGGTTACTATTCATGGTAATTAGTGGACCGTCATCGGTGGTGAGACAAACATGGCACGCGCCGAAATGTGCCAGGCGTAGGGGAGCAAAACCGTCCTCCAAATTCAATAAGGTTTGCGGGAATTGAAAATTCACGGAGCGACCCGAAGCCTGGGTAGGAGGCTGACCTCAAAGCAAAATTTTGCATAGTCGAGTGCGGCTGTTATACTTTGGAAACGTTCCGGTAAGCCCGAACCAGGCGTGACTTTCGTCTCCTCGAAGACATGCCACACTGGCAGATCTTTCTCACTCTGAGACCCATTCGTGATCATAAGAGGCTCAAATAGCGGCGGCAACCCCATAGCAGTGCGTTCCTGCACAGTTGTCGGTACCTGAGGGCAAGGGGGCGGGGGTCTTCCTGTGGTTTGGTACGCGACGATATAATCGTCTACTCGAACTTCCTGTAGAAAATAGAACGATAGTAGCCGCAAGATATGATCTATGAGATAGCTAGTGAGATATGGCAAGAATACTGAACACATTACTTCAAAGCTTTTCTCCGAAGGTCCTTCCGATGCTGCAGCGGGTACACACATAAAATGGAGAACTTCGCGGGGATTTGACACAGCCATGCTTAACGCAGAGCCAGTATTGATGAAGAAGTGTAATCAGAATTGTCAACCGATTCAACACCCTGGAGGTTTGGACGATAACGATCACTATTCAACGCTACTGTTGATATTGGACAGTACTTGTTCAGTCAGTGCCGTAGTAATATGACAAACGACCCAAAAGACGTGAATCACGATCTTATAAGTCGTAAATGTCGTGAAGGTAAAGCAACACGGTAGTATTGAGGGATGGTGGCGGGTAAAGACTGAATAGACGTTGTCGGATATCGCGAAAGTTGAAGTTGCCACAGTGTGAAACACTAAGCGTCGCGATGTTCATGGTCCGTGCGCGATCGGCGGCAAGGAAGCACGTGACGCAATGTTTACTCATTCTTGCTTACTCTTCCAACATATGTACTTACCTTACCTCCTCAGTCCGACTACACAGAGCTACACAGTTGTGGGCTATTGCACATGCACACTACGCAGTAAACGAATTTTCACCGAAGTACCGACTAGACATTGTCAATTGCAAGAGACCACACCTTTCCGTCCACCCACCCTTGAGTAGGCATCCTCCAACACCACCTTTTCGGTTCTGCAGGGTGGACCAAGACATAACCAACCTCAACTATTTTCCCGTCTTCCGCGAGCCAGTTTTTGATTGCGCGGATAGCCGTGAACCCTTTGGCAGAGCCTTCATGAGTCTCAGAGATGGTAAACTGGAAAACCCACAGATGGACGACACCATCCTCCTCGTCGACATAAAACGAGTCGATATTCCCCGTGTTGGGTATGTAATATGAGCCTTTGAGATCTTCATGAGGGACTTCAGATGGGATGACATAGCAGAGTTTGCGCGGGGTGCATAACAAAACCTTTACATCTTTCTCCTTCGAGGTGTATGTGAAAGCTGCCTTTGACTCCGGCACGGATGATTCAGTGGCCCTGAGGATAAAGAAACCCTTCGTTCCCGACGACAGTATTACGTGGCTCAAGCGTTCGAACATCCCTCCAGCCAACGTCGACGCTTCCGGACTTGCACGGCAAAGGTGATAGAATTTTCTGCACTGTTCATGATCGAGCGCCATCAAACGCTGAATGACGGCTCGCTGAATATAAGTAGACTTGAATTTGACCGTCCAACAATCCGTCTCTCCCAACTCAGCCCTTCCCTCAACAGGCTCAGCGCTCATTAGGCGATGGAAAACGGCTACCCTTTCGCCAGACCCTCTGTTCTTTACTGCTTCCAAACCAGCCTTCAAATGAGTCACGTTCAACTGGTCGAGTGCGTCTTCGATATCTTTGACCAATGAGAGAGGATCGAAGAGCGCGCGGTACACGTCTCGTGCGGAATGTCCGTAGCGGTTGGTCACCGCTTTCACGATCACCCCTTCCCAATCTTCGCCATCCACGCCGTCCTCAAAGGCCTCCCGAACGAGGGTCAAGAGATGACGATTAAAATACTCATCCTCGGCCAGTGGTTGAAAGCTTCGTGACCTTGAGATCAACAGATTCTTGAGACTCTCAACATTTACACGCGTTTGCAAGCCCAGGCTACAAAACAGTCAGTATCGTCTTCCCTTCAAAATAGAATGAGAAAACATTTGCCCGGTCTGAAGCTCGTTGTCACTCCACAAGGGCATTATCCATCGTTCCGCCCCGTCCCTGGTTCTCAACCAACCCTGGTATTGTTCCGGCCGAGGCGACGACGCTTGAAGCACGAAAAATGACGGGTTCGTCCACTCTTCGGGCGGAGTAGTCACTCTGTCATCACAGTCGATGAGCATCCACACTCGCTCCGTAATACGAGGAGTATGGTGCTGAATTTTCGCCCGTTTGTCTCGTAACCAGAGCGGACAAGGTGGCAAGCCATTTCCCCTCGGTTGATACAATATGCCATCATAGTAGAGGAGTTTCAGGCCTGGCGATGCAAACACAACCGGACGGCCGTCTTTCACCACTCGGCAGAAAATGTACCAAAGCCAAATACTCTTGCCTTGAAAAGAAGGGTAAAGGATGAGCGAAAAAGAGACAAAGTCACAAGCGCAAAAGGCGTACCAGTGCCAGGTTGTCCTTTCAGAACAGCGCCCGAATCAGTACCCTTATGTTCGTAGATCCATCGAGCTCGAGTGAAAAACCTGGCATAACACTCGCGGACAAACACAAAGCCGTCAGTGCGGTCGAGTTTCGTCGGTCCCAGAGGGTAGTCGTCGGGCACCACTTGCAATACCTGCTCAACCTTATCACTTCCGTCCTCGAATAGCTTGTCGCAATAGCCTTTAAAACCCTTCCACGTCTTACTTTCTCGCCATTGGTCTTTCTCTTCTGAGTCCCACACCCACATGATGTTGTGGTGAGTAGTCTGAGGGTGTGTTTTGCCTCGTAGCACGACTCAAGCTTTATTCCCGACTCCGACTAGAGCCTGAGGCCTGAGGTTTGAGACCCTCGAATGGTTTGATGATGGCACGGTTTCTTGACCATTTCATCCGATCGACGCTTGCAAGTTGGCAGGGAAGCACGTGACGCACTCTTTACTCATTCTTGCTTACTCTTCTAACGTATGTACCTCCTCAGTCTTCTGCTCATCCACTTTCATCGTCATCCAATTTTATTCTGCTACCCTCACAGTCGTCTATGGCATAGAAAACAGACAATGCGAGGAGCGGAGATCTCACTTGGAATACAGCCCTGGCTGCCTTAGACTTTGTCGTTCGCGCTCAAACTTCAGTTCTTTTTCCACTTGGCCATCGAATGACTCAGACTGACGATCTCGACGCACTTCATTGAAGAATATCTAATTGCTGTTATGCATACACCTGAAGAGCAATCGCATACTTAACTCCGTCGGCCGACTTTCTTCAAGGACCCGAAAACCGAATCTCTTGGTCTTGTCAGTGGTTGCATAACCCCGCTGAGTCGGCGGGATTGACAGGTTCCGGAACAAGTTAAGACCTTAGGCTGCAGCTTGATCGTGATACTGACTTGAAAAGACCAGAAATTTGATTCAGAGAGTGGTAGTCGTTGACTACATACATACAACATACAATTCTGCTGGGCAATGAGGCTCTCAATGCGGGTCGGGTAAGTCTGCGTGGAAAGGAATATGGGAACGAAACGCTAATTCGTTACTACCGTAGCGTCCTTCAAGCTTCGTTCTTCGCATCTTACGAGAACCTCACCAGTGGCGTCAAAGGTCCTTATGCTTATCAGTAACTCCCATACCATCGATGTACCGTCTATGCGCTGTCCTGGATGTATTTGATTAACGGTGCCAATACGGGGATGATAATACTCACCCGGAATCTTCCTCCATTCTGATTGACAAGTTGTGGGTAGCATCGAAAATACAAGACACCGGAATCAGAAAACGGAAGCCCCGGAAAACCTTTTCCAACGCTATACCGGAACCTATTGAACCCCAGGTTTTACCCCAGGCAGTACCCCACACCAAAAGCCTGATCCTGTTGCTATTCTCGAATTAAAGGTGTGTCTAGGGTCTTCGTATTTGATAACAAGAGAAATCCTTGTATTCACTACTATTAAGATCAAGCAAATACCACGAACCTCGACAGTCGTATCATAACTACATACTACGCGTGAATGTCATTTACTGTTCAGCGCTCCTGGTAATGTTTTAGGCTTGTGGGGGATGTGGGGGGGCAGGTAGTGTGAGGTAGTGTGGGGAATGACACTCGAACGTTGAACGTTGATTCGTAAGTCATTCATTGTAAGCTGATCTACTTACGCCTCAAATACACGAAATTCTGTCAAGAAATTATGAAATTCAACCGCAAAGTTGACCAGGTTTAACCGCATAAATTCATGGACAGCTAGGGATGTTCACAAAGCCTCGGAAAGCGCACCCGAAAACCGATATGTTCGAGGGGTATCCATACGAACCATTTTGATTGATCATTGCGTACTCTTGATACGCTCATGATAGAGGTTGCAAAAGGAGCCTTTACAAGCCTTTCTTCCGGTTACGCCCGATGAAGTGGAGTTTCCATCTCGGTTTTGTGCCCTTTTGTGTCGCGCTAGTGACAACTTCAGACAAGCCTTGTTCCGCAGTCTATCATGTGCTGCACTCTCAGGGCACGAGAGCAGGAAACTTTCGATCGACAATTACAGTGGCGCTACCGATTGTATTGGGCGGACAGGCCCCGTCCGCACTCCGGGAGTGCGGACGCCCGTTGTTTAGGCCGTTTTCCCGTGCATTTAGCATGATTTTGGACCTCAGACAACTTCGATTCCTTCAACTTGCTTAGAAAGGACAGGTCGTTGGCCGTCTCGCAGTGACTAACAGGTTGATGGAATGGACACAAGCTAGAACTCGCGAATATTTTACTTTGGAAAGTCCAGTTTCGCGTTCTCTTCGCGAAAGGACGCGAAATAAGCGGGCGAACTTCGCATATCCCGTGTCTGGGGATATCTGGGGTAGACAAGGGTCTGCGGGGTAATTTGTTATTCAAGTCTACTTCCGAAAGACCAGAAGGGACCCTAAGAGACCTAAGCTATCCAAGAGACTTCTGCAGACTTCTTCCCGTTTTATTCTGCTCATGTGAGTTTTACGGACCTTCTTTTTGCAAATTCCAGACTGATTGTAATTGCAATTAGACACTGCGGCAAGAAGACCCTAGTATCTTGTCCGCAACCAGACTATAATATCTCGACCAATGAGAGCCATGAGCTCAAGGAGAGCGAGGCTGAGCGAGGACCGTCCTCCAGGGGTAGCATCTAGCCAATCCAGTTCTATATTCGAGCCTCGAGAGCTCTGAAAAAAAACTGAAAAGACTCGTAGGCTGTGGTACGCCGTCTAGGCCCTCGGTTGCAAGGCCTGGCCCCTATCTATGTCCATGACGTAATCAACGACTTCATGTGGGTCGGCAGGGGTCAGCTGTATCGGTGTATCAAAGGGGCGAGACGCGGAGGCCCTTACATAACCCGATGCTATCCTGGTTTGCGTATAAAACCTCGACGAAAATGCGGCCTTGTCTCTCCAACAGTTTTTCTGTTTCGCATTCGACTCCTGTCTCGCATCCTTAACCACCATCATGTCTAACTTCATCATCCCCAAAACCCAGATCGCAGCTGTCGTCGAACAAGCTGGCGGAACCGTACAGATCAAGAAGGATGCTCACGTTAAGAGCCAGGCCGAGCTCGCCCCCGGTGAATGTCTCGTAAAGCTTGATTGCTCTGGCGAGTGTTCTTCATAGAAGTGCTTCTTGTCGAAGTAGACTAAATCATTTTTCTGATAGGTGCCTGCCACACCGACCTTCACGCCGCCCTCGGTGACTGGCCCGTTCCCGCCAAGCTTCCTCTCATTGGCGGACACGAAGGTGTCGGTATCATAGTCGCCATCGGTGCCAATACCGCCAACTCTCCGGTCAAACTCGGAGACCGTGTAGGTATCAAATGGCTTGCCAACTCGTGAGTTCTGACTTTTTTGACATTATTTCCAATTCCCTTATCGATCGCTTCATAGTTGCTTAAACTGCGAAGATTGCCGCAAGGGCCGTGAACAGAGTAAGGACACTTTTGACATCAGTGTCATCTTTGCTGACATTGTTCTGCGATTTAGACTGCTCTCAAGCTCAGCTCAGTGGTTTCACCGTCGACGGTACCTTCCAGGAATACGTCGTATCTTTCGTCAACCATGTGACCCCTATTCCCGATGGCTTCCCCAGTGATGCTGCTGCGTCAATTCTTTGCGCTGTGAGCATCCCGATTGGAGGGTTTTGCACCTCATGCTTATGATATCATATCTAGGGTGTTACTGTTTACCGTGCCATCAAATACAGCCAGACCAACCCCGGTGATTGGATAGTGCTTCCCGGTGCCGGAGGAGGTCTTGGACATCTTGGTATGCTATATTCTGGTCTCGAGTAACTCCTTTCAGGTTGCTTATTCTTCATTGTAGCTATCCAATATGCTCGCGTTCGTGGTCTCCGTGTCATCGCTATCGACACTGGAGCTGAGAAGAAAGAGCTTTGCTTGAAACTCGGCGCCGAAAAATGGATTGACTTCAAAGAGTCCAAAAACATTGTCGAGGAGGTTCGCGCCATCACCGACGGCAAGGGTGCTCACTCTGCAGTCGTGACTTCTGCTTCGGTCAGTTTCTTGTCTTCACTTATTCAATATCTTTCCACGATGTTCATTCCTGCTTTGTAACAGTCCGGTGGTTATACCCAAGCCTTGGAGTACTTGCGTCCCGGCGCCACTCTCATGTGTGTCGGTCTTCCTGGAGAGGCTACCTTGAACGCCTCGATCTTCTTCACCGTCTTCAAGAGCATTAACATCCTCGGTTCCTATGTTGGTAACCGCCAGGATGCTAACGAGGCTATCGATATCGCCGCCCGAGGGCTGGTCAAGGTACACTTCGTTACCCGTCCACTGTCCGACCTCAAAGAGTGCGTTTGTTTCCTTCACTGTTCACCTTTCGCTCAACTGATTACATTTTCTAAATAGCGTCTACGAGGGTATGAAAGCTGGGACCATCGCTGGCCGTGTCGTTTTGGACATGTCCCAGAAGTAAATTCGGGCTTTCGTGGTCGTTGTAACTGCCCTTTTCTTTTCATCTCGTTTCAATTTGTTCAGCAAGCTTCCCCCCTTATCATATCCATCGACATAACTTGATCATGCTAGACGATTATGGAATTACACAATGATGTACTGTTACTTGTACGAAGAGTTTTTATTATCACCAAAAAGGGAATTGTGTATATTACCATCATCAATCTGATATTTCATTGGGACATTTTCTCGGTTTGGGTGTGAGGAAGAGAATATTGAGATCGCGGTTTGAGACGAGAAACCTTCCCTCCAATGAGGAGCTGAATCGTCGTTCGCAGCGTGAGGAGAAAAATGGTTGAAGAGGGTAAAACTGGGGACTTGAAGGTATATTCGATTTTCTGACACGTCCATTTCCATCAGACGAGAATTGAAAGATTACAGACTACACATACCTCACAAATCCCGGGCCATCGACTCCATGCCCTTTCCTTTCCCACATTGCGGCCGCTCTTCCCTTCTCGAATCTCAGCAGAGAACTTGTGGTATAACCTGGCATAACCTTGCTCCACGCCACGACATCCTGCGCGTCATCGGCCCTTCCTATAGCTTTGTTGCATCGTTCCCGTCAAAATACAGTAGCACTCTTAAAAGCCTGACAGAGACAAGTGTGCGTGAGGTGCCAACATTTTGTGTTGATTCTAGCGCCACAGAGGAGATGCGAATGTTCGGGATCGGTTGAGAGCCATCCTGGGCCTCTGGGTATAGTTGATTATCGCTCCAGCCGTGATAGAGAAGAGTTACCGGAGCCACCGTTCCAAAAAATGATACTGTGTCCTTGATTATTGCGCGCGCTAGTTGTAGCAGGTGGATAAGGTGGATAACAGTCAGAAGAAAACCCTGCACATCATTACGATACCGAGTGTTACGCCAATGCTGCAAGAATGAATTTGCAGTCCAGTCCTGGTTCAGTCTCGAATACTAATAGTTGGCCTCAGGCCTGTCGTATTTGGACTAGAAGGAACGTCAGGATTCCAGTCTCCCAAACCATCTTTAGGCCCGGATCTGTAGCTGGGTGGTGCACGTAGAGAGACTTGCAATGTTCCAAAGGCCAGAGGGTCTCGTTTTCGATTGAGCAATAAATCACAGAGATTTTAATGCGCGATTTATGTAGTTGTATCCACACCGCACAAGGAAGGATTTTGCCTGGCCGAAGATTGGCGACTTTGCACGCAACAATGGAGATGGTCGTGGATCAAAAGAGAGCGTTCAAGCGACTTGACCGCAACCTATCATCTATGAAAATACGTCCTACAAATTTTTATTTGGATGTGCAACTATAGTCAAGTAGTTTGCACAGAAAGCTTTGACCGGTTTGTTATATATTCTGTATTTCTCAGTCCGAAAATCCCAATCTCACTGTCAGTTCTGTTCTTTCACAGATTTGCTTGCAACAAAAGCGCATCTCTGACTTTCCACCTCTGGCTCAAGCTCATTGAAACTTCCACTCTTTGTCGTGATGTTCTGAGGGTTCTGTTGAAGCACAATCCGCTCCTTCTTCCCGGGCGTGGTACTGTATTGTGTCCATTCTGGTGACCGGTCCAGCTTGAATGTATTTGGATCTCCCGCACGAACAAATGACAGCCAGTACGCAATCAGTTCTTCTGCGAAGGCGTCCTCGATAGGTGTCATGGGCGTGAATGTTCCTGTACCATTGAATCTAGAGGAAGAGGAAGATACTCAGCATCCCCAGCCTGTCGGACTACTGGACATACCCCGTGTTGATTCCTTGGAACATCATCCAGTTTTCTGCTGCGTGTTGGACAGCTGTACTATTTTGGGTTGGGTTCGGCTGGTTGTATCGGTACGTCCATGCTTTCGTAGTGTTGGCGTAGGCTCCTCCCATAATTTCACGCTGATCTCAAGTCTGAATGGTAGTGGCGAACATGGTACGGCCAACGTACTCACCGCGCATATAAGCTGAGACTCTCCAGTTGCAACCTGAAGTCTTTGAGCTGCCGATGAGAACTCAGAAGCAGGATAAATCTTGGTGAAGTTGAGAAATTCACGAAGTCGGAGTGTCATGAATACGCGCGATAATCTACAACTATAACTGTACCCACCTCAAGAAATTCATTCAAGTCCGTGGAGTTCAGTTCAGGGAACGATTTATGCAACGCCTCTGGAATGCTTTCGCCTGGCGCGGAACCTGTCTCATTCGATGTGGCACTGTGAGTCCATTCGTTCACAAACACTGTCAGAAGTGGAGCCTGAAGCACAATTATAACAGTACGAGGTACTCACCCTACGATCAACGGAACCTTCGCGCTACGACCGCTAAGGATTAACTTCGAAGGGTAATCAGTGATTATCTTGCCGTCAACCACTGGATGGAACGCGTTGTACAATCCGTCACTAAAGAAGGCACGTTTTGAATATCAAGGCGAAAGTGAGGGGTAGAACCCTACAAAGCCGATGTTCCTGCTGCATCTTGAGCTCGAGCAAGAGCGCTAATGCTGGCATTACGGAGACATGCGAGTTTAGCCGCTAAAGTGCCTGATCCACAACCAGCAGCCTCGGAGTAGAACTCAAAGAGAGGCTATATCTCTGCAGGGTGAGCAACTCTCGACTGTGTGTATTATAACTGTTCTTGTGAATAAAACTCACCACCTGCTGCTCTGGCGTAGGCACAGGAGAGCGCCCTACACTCTGAGCAATTCCGCCGGAAAACAAATTCTCCTCCCCATGGATGACAAGGTGAAGTTCGACAGAAGCTCCACCGGCACTTTGGCCATTGATTGTTACCTTGCTTGGGTCACCTCCAAACGATGCAATGTTCCGCTGCACCCATCTCAGCGCCTCCGTCTGATCTTGTAGTCCAACATTAAAATCGCCATTTGTTGGATCACTGAATTCGGGCACGGCTAAAAAGCCGAAAGAGTCGAGTCTGTAATAGATGGAGACCACCACGACGTTTGGGCTCTGATGAATCCAATGGTCGAAGGGCCAGTTAGCAGGGTTACCATAAACAAATCCTTGATGTATAAGATCAGTTCACTTCCTTCCTGTAACAGGAGTGAGAGTATTACCTCCACCGTGTATGTAGAACAGCACAGGTACTAATCGTCACTGCAATGAATACTGATCACTTCTTATGGCTTTTTCGTCTACTTACGATTGCTAGTCTTGTTCGCCCCGAAAGGAGCGTATATATTAACCTTGAGACAATCTTCCGTGCCTGCACCTCCTGCATCGCCAGCTATGTGCACAGTGATGATTCACAGAAGCTAAAGAGTAACAAATACGACAGCATACTTGCCTCCAGTACTCCCTTGAACACAGAACTCAGGGTACTCAGTAGCATCAATTACGGACCCGTTTGCTTCTTTTGAAATACGAGTAGTGTTCAGCGGCAGGGGTGCACGAAAGCGACGGTCACCCAAAGGTGGCTCGGCATAGGGGATACCAAGATACGCTACGGTGTTAGGAAAGGAACGGTTTCCCAAGTACTTGGCGTATCCTGTGTCAACAACGTTCCCCTCACTTGTGGCAGCCTGGGCATAAAGGCTGTGAATGAAACGGAGAGAAGTGGCGAGGAGAAGTAGGCGAGTGAAGAACATTTGCAGCGCTTCGCTTTAGCTTTTCAACGGCAATCCCATTTAAATGCTGCCCACGGCGTTCCGCCGGATGAATAGATGGGTCAAGAGGTCAACAGGAGGAGCAGGCTTGCTGGCATGACGAAGTCATGAGATGGCATGAGGTACATGGAACGAGCTTCTCAAAATATCGAATACCCTGCGGGTTTACACGTACTTCTCTTCTGGAATTCGAATCATTAGATGCGTACCTATGATCTCACAAGCATCGCTAACAGCATCCTGCTTCGAAGAGGTTCAAAATGACCGCAAATACATTTCAAGCTTTTCCTTCAATTCTGCTCCTTCGGATACTTGCTCGCCACAAAAGCGCATCTCTGCTCGTCTAATACCGGTTCTTTCTCATTGAAGCACCCGCTCTTCGTCGTAATATTCTTTGAGTTCTGCTGAAGCACAATACGTTGCTTCTGCTCCTCCGTCGTACTGTACTGCGCCCATTCCGGTGACCGGTCCAACTTGAAAGTGTTCGGATCTTGTGCACGAACAAACGACAGCCAGTACGCAATCAGTTCTTCAGCAAATGCGTCCTCGATAGGTGTCATGGGCGTGAAAGTCCCCGTTCCGTTAACCCTGAACGAAAATAATGAATCTTAGTGAAAAAGATGGGATATCTCTAATATTTACCCAGTGTTAATTCCGCGGAACATCATCCAATTTTCTGCTGCGTGTTGGACGGCTGTACCGTTCTGAGTTGGGTTGGGTTGATTGTATCGGTACGTCCATGCTTTCGTGAGGCCAGCATATGCTCCGCCCATTATTTCGCGCTATTACGAAGCTCAAAACCAGTGCAATAGCGGTACAAAGAGTGTACTCACTGCACATATGAGCAGTGACTCCCCAGTTATAACCTGGAATCGTTGAGCTGCTGACTCGAACTCGCTTGCAGGATAGACCTTGTAAATGGTAGGATCAGGACAAACTCATAAGCCACTCGTGAATTTGGCTCACTTCGAGGAACTCTTGCAAGTCAGTAGAATCTAAACCAGGGAACACTGATTGCATAGCAGCTGTGATATTGGTTCCCTCCAGAACCGTTTCGTTTGAGGTGGATCTGTAGTTTCATATATTCATAAGAATGCTTTACAAAATTTCTGATGAGCTCACCCTACAATCAGCGGAACCTTGGCACCTTGACCACTCAGGATCAACTTTGTAGGGTAATCAGTGATAATCTTCCCGTCGAGCATTGGGTGAAATCCGTTGTAAGATCCGTTACTGAAAATGTATAGTCAAACATTGCATCAAGCGCGGTCAGACACAAAGGAGGTCCTACAATGATGTGCTCGCCGTGTCTTGCGCTCGTGCAAGAGCGCTGACACTCGCTTTCCGAAGACACGCGAGCTTGTCAGTCACTGAACCCGTTCCACAACCAGCAGTTTTGGAATAGAATTCAAACAGAGGCTAGTACGAATGAAATATCATCAATAAAACGTGATAAAAGTCCGGCAGCAATGATTGAAACTCACCGCCATTTGCTCCGGCGAAGGTGTATTAATACGCGCCACACTTTGCGCAATCGCACCGCGAAACAATCCCTCATTCCCTTTAGCGACCATATGAAGTTCGACTGACCCCCCACCCGCACTCTGGCCGTTAATCGTCACCTTAGTAGGGTCACCACCAAACGCAGCGATATTCTTTTGCACCCATTTCAACGCTTCTGTTTGGTCCTGGATTCCAACATTGAAATCGCCATTCGCTGAGTCTTCAAATTCCGGCACGGCGAGAAAGCCGAAGGAGTCAAGTCGGTAGTACACTGAAACGGCTACGACATTGGGACTTTGGTGAATCCAATGGTCGAAGGGGAAATTTGCGGGGTTCCCATACACGTATCCTGCGCATGTATCAGCTTGTTTCGTGTGATACGGAAATGAGATACATTACCGCCACCGTGCATGTAGAACAATACAGGAACTAAATAAGATCGTAAGGTGGCATGAAAAACATATTCAACGCTGCTTTTAATGAGGTCCATTTACGTTTGCTATTCTTGTTCGCCCCATACGGCGCATAAATATTAACCTTGAGACAGTCCCCTGAGCCTGCACCTCCTGCATCGCCCACTACGGTCGTGGGACAGTACTCATCAGCAAAAAACCGACAAAGCAAAGCAACGATTGAGAAGTAGAATGTAGATACTCACTTCCAATACTCCCCTGAATACAGAAATCAGGGTATTCCGTAGCATCAATGACACCCCCATTAGCTTCGTGTGCAATACGAGATGTATTGAGCGACACAGGCGCACGAAACCTCCGATCACCCAAAGGCGGCTCAGCATACGGGATGCCAAGGTACGCTACAGTATTATCGTACGAACGGTTCCCCAGATATTTGGCATATCCCGTATCGACGATGTTACCATTGAGTGTCTGGGCCTGGGATAAGAAATCGATAAACGCGAGTCCAAGTCCGACGTTGACGACAAGGGACTTGAGGAGTAGACGGGTGAAACCCATTTCTCTACATAATTGCCCACTTTCAACAAAGCTCTATATAGCCCTTATTGCTCTTGGCCACCGGCGGGTAAGTATATGAACCACAAGGTCAGCAGGATGGGTGGTCAATACGGAAGCCGTTGCAGGGAAGTCATGGGACCCAGGGGATAGCAGTGAGATGCGTATGCTCGCGACGGACCTTCATTTGGAGTCGGCAATTTAGGTCATGCATTCGCCAAAATGATTTTTCCTGGACGTTCGGCCCTCGGGCAAGGGTCGGCGAATTCTGATTCGAGAATCCAAATCATGAGATACTTTGAAAATTCAAAACAACTTGCTTTGATCATTCATCCCTAAATTCCATTCGCCAAGAACTATATTGGCTGATCCTAACTCATCGATTCGTTCTCTCTTTGAAAGCTTCTCCCCCTTCCTTCACTTCAATTCTGCTCCTTCACAGCCTTACTCGTCACGAATTCACACCTATCCAACTCCAATTCCGGTTCCTGCTCCAAAAAGCTTCCACTCTCCGTTGTTATATTCTGTGGATCCTGCTGCAAAACCATCCGCGGCATCTGCCCAGGCGTCGTGCTATATTGCGTCCACTCTGGCGAACGGTCGAGCTTGAATGTGTTTGGATCTCCCGCACGAACGAACGAGAGCCAATAGGCGATCAACTCTTCTGCGAACGCTTTTTCGATGGGTGTCATAGGAGTGAATGTTCCTGTACCGTTGAACCTGAATGGACGGGAAGAACTGAGTGACATGCTGGGTGAATTGATGAACATGATACGTACCCAGTGTTGATCCCTTGGAACATCATCCAATTTTCTGCTGCATGTTCAACAGCTGTAGTGTTCTGAGTTGGATTCGGCTGATTATATCTATATGTCCACGCCTTCGTAGCTTTAGCAAACGCTGCTCCCATGATTTCGCGCTATATGCGGATGAATGCCCTAAATATGAGTCGTGACAAATAAATTTCAAAGACCACCCACCGCACAAATGAGTATAGACTCTCCAGTTGCAACCTGGAAGCGTTGAGCCGCCGAATCGAATTCACTGGCAGGATAAACCTTGGGTACAACATATGGTTAAGTAATAAAAAGTGCTCTTAGAATTGAAACCCACCTTAAGGAACTCGGCTGTATCTGTAGAGGTCAACTCAGGGAATGCCAATTGCAAAGCCGTTGCAATGTCAGTTCCTCCTATGACTGTTTCATTTGACGTGGATCTGCTCAGTTATTACGGTCAAAAGCGCCAGACATGAGCAGCACAATTTCCGCACCCCACAATGAGCGGAACCTTTATAAAGTCGCCTTTAAGGATAGATTGCGTAGGGTAATCGGTGATGATTTTACCATCTACAACTGGGTGGAATGCATTGTAAGATCCATTGCTAGAGTAAATATCGTCAGATTCTTAAACTTCTATGACACTGAGAGAAACCTACAAAAAGGACGATACCAATGCGTCATCCTGAGCCCTTGCAAGAGCGCTGATACTAGCGTTCCGCAGACAAGCAAGCTTATCTGTCACGGACCCTGTCCCACACCCAGCAGCTTCAGAGTAAAATTCAAACAAAGGCTTTGAGTGATCTATATGAGTTCCAAGCTTATCTTCATCACGAACACGACTTACCACTTGCTGTTGCGGTGTCGGAGTAGGGGCCCGATACACACTCTGAGCAATTCCTCCAGAGAACAGCCCTTCTTGACCCTTGGCAACAAGATGAAGCTCGACCGAACCTCCGCCAGCACTTTGTCCGTTGATCGTCACTTTCTTGGGATCACCGCCGAACGAAGCAATATGTTCTTGTATCCATTTCAAAGCCTGTGTCTGATCTTGGAATCCTGCGTTGAAGTCGCCGTTTGCTGGGTCCTCAAATTCGGGTACTGTTAGGAATCCAAAGGAATCAAGTCGGTAGTATATGGAGACTGCCACAACATTGGGACTCTGATTAATCCATTCGTCAAACGGCCAATTTGCAGGGTTTCCGAAGACGTATCCTAAGCACGACTTAGTCCAGTCCGATTGATAAAAACAAGAAAACATACCTCCTCCGTGCATATAGACCAGTACAGGCACTGACAATGACCGTGATGAACACAAAATCAATTCCAAAAAAAATAGTTCATATACACACAATTGCTGCCGTTCTTTGCGCCAAATGGTGCATAGATGTTGATTTTGAGACAATCCTCTGAGCCCGCACCTCCTCGATCGCCATCTGCAGGAAACTTCATCAGCCCAAAGGAACACGGCAAAAGTACGATATGTCCTTGCCTCCAGTACTTCCTTGGACGCAAAAGTCAGGATACTGAGTCGCGTCAATCACGGTGCCATTAGCCTCTTCGGATATCCGGGTAGTGTTGAGCGGTAAAGGCGCGCGGAATCGACGATCCCCCACAGGTGGCTCAGCGTATGGGATACCAAGATACGCAACAGTATTAGGAAAACTCTGATTTCCCTGGTACTTTGCATACCCTGTATCGACAATAGTACCATCGGAAGTCGAGACAGCAAAGAGGTTTTGAACGAACCCAAGGTTCGCCGCAAGCAAGAGAAACTTTGCAAAGAACATCTGGATGACGTCCATTGCCAACAAGAGTTCCATTTTATAGTCTGCTAGCGGCCCCGTGTGCTGGCACAGATGGAGGTGGTGGTCAGCAGGGTAAGCTGTACCGTTGAAAATGTGTCATGGGATAGGTGCATACGACAAGTAGAAGGAAAGAAGGAGAAACAAAGTTTAACCTCATTTCCGCGCTCTTCCGCAAGCGCCGAGCGGCCCTACGATCACGTGACCTTCAGTGTATGAAATTTGAATTTTTGAAAACTTTTGAATCACGATTATGTATCCGTTATATCCGACGAACGAGGTCGGTGGACAGCGTCGGACACCGAGCCTGTAACGTCAAGCTATAGCTACTATTAGTATAGCGTCGCGTTAAATTTCATTTAAAGATAGAATTTAACGTCATGGACCCAGAGTGAGAGTTCCTCAAGGAGTACTTATGTACTAGAGGACACAGCTCGTCTAAGCTTCGTGTTCATCCGAGCCTCGTCACTCTCGTCACTCAGTTGAGCATAAACTCATGCATTGTTTGATCAACAGAACAATCATAGATCAACTACTTTGCCCTGTCTTCTCTCCACAGCATAAGTCCTTGCCCTCACCTCACACCCTTTTTCTCCATCTCAAAAAATGAAGCTTTCTCGGTTCAATGTAACAAGCGCAACGCGAAATCTAATACCAACGAAAAGAATAGTCAGTACGTGCAGTCACTAGTCATCATAGACCCAAAAACTTACCCCAAGAAATGCTCAATGAACAGAGCGAAAATCTCTTGGATGTAAACGCGGGAATTCGACGCTCCTCACTTTCACTACGCCTGACGATCCTTCATCACGTCGAGGTAGACTCGTCCCAGTAATCGAACGAGCTAGCTCCCGACGAGGAATAACCGCAGCCTCCGCGACGACAGCGAGAAGCATAACAACAATAGACGCAATAGAGAACCGCATAATGATGATATTGTCTCGAGTTGTTAAACGATACGGAAGAACTTCAAGAGAAAAGGGGACAATGAACGAGGAGGGGGAGTAGCGTTGCAAGTACTGTACTCGACAATTGAGTATGAGAACAAGACCCAGCTTGTTGTGGAAGAGAAGACAAGACCAAGCTCGTCGAATCTGGAGGTGAAGGCTAGCTTGGGGGGAAAGGTCGAAATGTCTTCTGCTTATATACGATTCGTAAAGCGAAGCAACACACCGGTACGCTGACAGGCATGAAACAGGCACGTACTGATTTTGATGAACGTCGTGATGGGATACGGAGGCTCCGATAGCCAACTGTGCCAATGCAGTGCTCAGAAACGCTTGAGAAACAATCTTTAATATTGATTGCTAATACTTACAAGTGCACTAAGAGCAACCTCCATCATCATCAGCGTTTGGTGCAATCGTTAGCAGATCGTTAGCACTGTTGTTGACTGCCGGATCCTTGGCCAAGGACACAATCAATCGTTTCACGGAGACCAACAAACAAACTGAATAGTTTGCGCCTAAAATTTTCTGGCCGAGATTCTGACCTATTCTGACTTGGTCATAGCGTAGCACAGGTTCATACATATATCACGTCTTCCAATCCCGGGGAGGGGGGTTTGATAATGCAATTCGAGCACAAAAGTCCTTCACTGTAATGCAGACTTTTGAGCAAATCATCTGGTGAATACGCATATCTTTTACCTGATACCGATACCCAGGCAGCCCCGAGAACACGGAAGCGGTAAGTCCAAACTGGAAGCAGCGCAGAAAGAGCACGACACGCTTCGACTCGGATTGGTTAACAAAGGTTGAGATGAGTCTGAGATTTATGGAGCAAAATAATGGAAAGCGAGCCTCCCGGGGAACCATAATACCCCGCTTGCAAGAGTTCGGGTGAGCTGGCAAGGACACTGGACAGGTAGTTCCGCCCGGAAATGCTTCATACAAGCTCTCGGAAACCTTCCTCCCTAAATTTGGCTGAGCTAAGAGGCATCATGATTGCGGTTCGCATTCCAAAGCATGTTGCTATTCGTAGCTATAGGCCTTTAGGCGTACGAGTGGATAGACTACTTCTAGGAAGCAAGGATAAGATGTAGCAAGAAAGTCTGTCTCAAGCGGCAAATCTGAATTTCGAAATGTTCACACGCACGTGATGATCACATGCTCAATTTACCATTTTCCCACGTACTTTTACAGCGCGCTCTAGCGCGTCTGAGGGCGGCGTCCACGTCCAGGGCCCAAGTAGCAACGCCACACAGGTCCCGACTCCCATATGACTCTCAAATTTTGGCGATGACTAGATGCATTCTCGTATAACTTGGATCATGATAATTCATCTACGTTTCCGAGCCTCAAGCTGTCTCATTGTCATATCAATGCATCAATACGACAGTGTTCTTTTCCACTCGTGCTCGCTCGGCCTCAGAAGTAGTGAGTGTTTTCAGATGTTCTCGCTTTCATGTTCTTGAGGATGTATTTACAAGATAAGGATCGGCATATCAAAGCCGAGTGCACTTCGGCCATTTCGGACCCAAGACGACGGCAATACTACAAGGTAAGAGATATTCTTTTGATTTTGGGAAACATGTTGTCAATGGGTATACAGAGTCAGAGTACAAGAGACAAATTTCATAAAAAAACGAGGACGAAGTGAAAGAGGGTCGTAGGTATACATATGCAGTAGGGACAATGCTCGTCAGAACTTCCTCCACATCTGCAATTCCAGCCATCTCCAGTACACAATCCCAATGGGTATCCATTTAGGCCGAGGCCATCTAAAAATCTTTCTTCGTCACCTTTGGACTACACGGCCACGGTTATAGGCCCTCCTCCTGCACTGTTCTCACTCATGTCTCCCATCTCGCGACCACCTCTCACGGGTAAAGGCGTCATCAGCCCTCTTTCCTCCCAGCTCATCCTAGCACTAACTGCGAGGATAGCAATCAAAGTGATAAATCCCAGCCAGGAAAACGCTACAAGTGCGGAGAGAACGCGGCATGCTTCAAATTGTTGGCAAAAGGTAAGAGAGCCCCACAGAGTCTATTGCGCGGTATGGAGGAATTGAGGGTAGAGACAAGATCAGTCAGTCAAACCAAAGACAGAAGTAAGAGAGAAGGAATAGATGAAGTAAACGTACAGAAGCAGATGTTGCACCACCAATCCAGAATAGCCATATTATACCGAGGACGGCGACTTCGTCACGGAATAGCCGGAGGAAATTAACTTCGAGACCTTTGAACCAAGCAACCAGCCTATATGAGATAATGGGATGAGAGAACAAGCATCCTTCAGTTGCAGGATAATCGTGAAATGTATGATGACTTGGACGCACATGAAAACACACCAGCCCATCGTGACAAGCGTGGTGAAAATGAGCTCGACTATGACCGGGTCTAATAGCGCGGTGTCATTAGTAGGCCCGTGCGCCGCAAATGTGAATACTGGACGCACCGTAGAAGTCCCGTCCTGAATTCAGTGGATCTCCACGAGGTAAGTGTTCGGTATAGGCAATTCTAGCGCAGGATAGCGCAAAGAGAATGAAAGAAAACACAAGCTAGGTTCCGAAAGAACAGAAAGTATAATTAGCAGTTGGGTATACACATATGAACGGAACAGAAAATGAAAATGAAAGCTTACCAAGGTAATATACAATCCGAGACGAATCCTGCCCAGCTCGATAGCCATTGATGTATCGCTCGCAGTGTACAATACTCCGAAAATGGTTTAAGATGCAATAACAGAACTTCAAGAAATTTAATTGCAAGTCTCCCCGGGAGCCTCGAAATCTATGCGTGTCAGTCAACAACACCGCCGCACTGCGAGATGAAAGAAAGAGTGGATAAAGAAAAAGAAAAAACCCAGAGAGATCTGGTACGGATGATGATGGAAGGAATTGAAAAGGGCGCGCGCGTTGCCATATTCATTTGTTCTTTCAATTTACACCGTGGGTTGCGTCGTTTGTACCTAGCTATTAGTGCCACCGAGGAAGACTTGAAAGAAAGGCTCGTGGGTCTGGGCGCTTGACAACCGCCGCGCGCCTTCGGCTAGCTCTCCCCGGCATGACCGAGTACACGTTGGGCTTATCCAGGCTTATCCTCAGGACAATTTTTACGCTGTCTTACATGTTGGTCAGCAGGAAGCCAAGCAAGCATCCACGGCACAGAGACCACGAAAGCTTGTAGATCAATCAGACCTTTCAAAGTTCTGGCAACCACGTCCTACAAGCTTCTACAAGGCGAACTTGTCGGGGAAACTTGAAAAGGGAGGAAATTCTGAATGAATTGGGAGATATCGTGAAGTGTATGAAATGCTGCGCATTAGATTGTTCGGGATTCTGGCGTGATGTTAGGTGTCCGTCTGTACATTGCAGCCTGATCAACTTTACAAGATTCGGATCCAAGAGGCACCCTCTTACACGGAGGAGATATTTAAAATGCAACAACTCGCCTTTGAAAGCGGACTTCTGAGCAAATATTTGTGGCTGCATAAACCAGTTGCCCTGGAGCAGTGCCCGTCAGAGTGCAGCCGTATAACCCAATAAACATCACAACAAGACAATCGACCTGCACGCCACTGTACAGTTCAGTATTTATTAAAAGCATTACCAACATGCTGGCTGCGCAAATTTAACACGAATCGAATAGATACTGCCTATGCTTCATTACATGACCCCCCATGCCCCCTACGACCCAGGTGAGTCATTGACATCAAAATTTACGAAGAAAGCTCACATCGATCAGAATATGTACTGGCCATCTTTCACGCCCTGCCGCAAGAGTCGATGACATGCTGCTTCGCACGTCTCTGTTCCACCCCTTTGTCAACGAGACACAGATGAGCTTGCATCATTCATAATAGAACGGTAAACGCCGAAGACGCACCTCCAACACCTTCGACATCTTCAGGTGCTTCCCCATCTTGATTCAGCTGTAACAGAAATGAAGTCATCATAAGTATTCCATAACATGATAGAAGGTATAGGTTCCCTACTCGATTCCGGTCAGCTCCGGCTTCAATAAGTATAACAGCAGCTTCTGCATGAGCAGATTCCATAGCGAGATGTAACGGCGTATTACCTTGAATCATTTTAGCTATCTTCGAAAGCATATTCAAACGGAACTTAATCGGGAGTGCTTACCGACACGATCTTGTGTATTGAGGCGAGTCTTTTTCGATGCTTGGGAGGAATCCAACAAAAGCCGAATGAACCCCACTGATCCTGTTGTTGCTGCGCGATGTCTGTAACAAGTATGATTAAGTATCAGTGACAACTGGGTAGTGAACGGGAATTTCGAGCGATGTACATACAGTGGCGTCTGGTTAGCTTTATCTTTGGCATTAATCTGTTCGAATCGGTGTGAATCGATTGGTAAAGCTTAGTGAAGGATTAGAACACACGTCCGCTCCTCTTGATACGAGGAGTTTGCCTATCTAGACTTCAAGATCAGTAGGTATTCTCACATGAAGAGATAGGCAGTACATTGATTCGCGATTTAGAAGCTGCGTAATGTCTATTGGGTGAGGGATTGAGATAGCAGAAACGTAGAACCTGAAAGGACTCACAAAGGTGTTATTCCTTTATCGTTCTTTCTATACATACCACGCAGTCAGTACCATCGTACCGGAACAGAAAGAGTACTGTCCCTACTTATTTACATCAGCTCCTGCACCAACAAGTTCCTCCACGACATCATCATTACCAGCACTGACTATAGAGCATTCGTCATAGCGTTCGTTTTATTCGGAACATAGAGGTTACCAGCGATGTGCAAGGCGGTCCATCCGCTTCCGTCGATTTTGTCAACTTCGGCCTTCTGTTCTAAAAGGTACCGAACGATATCAAGAGATCCTGAAGATGCAGCCCAGTGTAGAGGCGTACGCCCGTCCTAAAGTTTAGTGCGCCCCGTTAGTATGGTTAGCTAGTATTAAAGAATGAATCGGTATTACTGCATCGACCGCATCGACCAAACCGGGATTTTCGGACACCAAGGCACGAAGCAAACCCAATTGGTCTAGACATATTCACATATTCATCAACTTGAAGTAGAGAAATAGAGTATGTCCTTACGGGACTGTGCAGCAGAATGAACTGACAAAGTTGACATGAAAGAAGGAAAGTAACTTGAGGAGAAAAGCTTCGATTCCGTCGCGCTTGAGCGACGCGTAATGAAACACGTGCTCGCAATCCCAGAATGGAAATGTCACAAGTCATGGAAAACATGAGTCACGGTCACATTTCTTTCTGTGCTTTCAATTTGGCGTTGTCAATACGAATGGTCTAGGATTTTTCGCGCTTGACGCCAGCTCTTCAATTCTTTCTGGATGCTATGCCTGCAGCAAATCTCGAAGATGACAAGAATCTGAATTCTTCCGGGTCGGACAAGCCTCATGCATTGTTACCATTCCTTCAGATGCAGTCTGCAACCGCGCTCAGTCGCCTGTACCAAAGTCCTTCCTCATGTCTCTCAATATTTCGGTCAATTTCTTCTCGGAAATAACTCTAAACGTGTGTCTGATGAAACGTTTCAAATATTCCAGACTGCTGGCTCCCGTAGAACGTCAGATCGTCATGAACCTTTTGTGGCTCGAGTCAGCAATATCGTTAACAACTATGGCCGCTTGGGTTGTGAAAGAGGAGAAAAAGTGCCTATATTTGAGCTTGCTGAATCGAAGTTGGTTCATGTCTGTCCTAGGTTGTACGATGCATCACTCGATATGCTTTCAAGACTTCATATTCTACACAATTATCCCGCTAAACTGTCCCTTAATCCCACTTTCAAAACAAATCTGCGTCATTCTATCACCGGAGGGTAGGTGAACAACAACTTCGTCGAACCGTCAAGCCTAATTGGTGTTAGCGGAATCACCGCGAGCTTTGGAGTACCCGCTGAACCGGATGAAAAACGTCCGCCGTTGGATGTCGAAGGTCTTGACGGTTATGCGTTAGAGCGCTGGGAGGTGCGGAAGATACTTTCTTGTCATAGTTCGCACTACTCAAACGCTTCTTAGACTATTCTGCATTTCATGGTGTCATCAGGTACAGGACAGAATCCAACGCGACCTTCTCAAGGTGTGCTTTATCTCCTGCAGCGTAGTGGCCTCATGAGTAATCACCAGTAAGCCTACGCGACACTGCCTTGACCATAACTGTTGACTTGCATTAGTGGTTCTGTCCCCCAGATTACCTCGGCCGGATTCCAATTTTTGCTCCATCCCCCTCATGTTCAGTTGTGGGAGCTATTATTACAGTATATGCACATGGCCGAGGTATGCCATCTTACGTTTATCTCTTCCCGTTTCGCTGACGGTTCTTCAACAGGAAAGGCAGATGGACCTGGTAGAAGTTCTCAGTTTTCTTTTTATGCTTTCCACCATGGAGCTTGGTCGGGTAATATTGCACTGCTGTTTAGAATTTTATGTCTCTTATCTTCGCCCAGGAATATTCGATCGAGAATCTCAGTCAAACGCAGAAGGCTATGCTCGAAGACCTCCGGGATTATGGTCTCTTGTGGCAGCGCAGGGTTCGCCTCACTGTCTTTTCGATTCTCCGCTTCTAACGCTGATTCTTGGAAGAAAGCCTTCATCTCGGCGTTTCAGCCCCACTCGCCTCGCCACTACTCTGACCTCATCTTTACCAACCCTTCCAGCAACTGCGGGCACGGGGACTGGTACTCAAAAAGGATTCATTGTTCTCGAGACCAATTATCGAATCTACGCATACACAGGTACGGCGTCTTCACACTTCTGCTGTGCTTACGTGCCCATCCGGTAATACGTTTAGACAACCCTCTGCAAACTGCGGTTCTCAATCTCTTCGTTTCTCTCAAATACCGGTTTCCCAATCTTGTAGTAGGGTCAATTACTCGCGATAGCGTGAAGAAGGCTTTGAACAACGGGATCTCCGCCGACCAGGTTTTTTGGAATCTTTTCTTTCCGTCTGTACGGTGACCTGAAAGCATTGCCAGATCATCAGCTATCTGATCACACATGCTCACCCCCAAATGCGAAAGAACGTGAGTTTGTAATGAATACACGCGTTTCTTCCCCAGTTCCCCGCAATGATTAATATGAACCGACCTCAGAATCCGCTGCTACCTGTCACTGTACAAGACCAGATCCGTTTATGGGAACTCGAGAAGAATCGACTGAAGTCTCAAGAAGGTGCCCTCGTTCTTCTTGGCAGCGCATGTCCCCCGTTGAAAGAGCGATTCATTGTGGTTTTTAGGGTATCTCTATACTGCGTTTGCATCGCAGGCGGACTACGAATTTGTCCTCAATTACGCTAAACAGCTAGATGTGGTCTTGTGGGAGAACAGTACCAAAAGATGTTTCTTCGGCAGTGTGGAAGGCCATGCCAATATTCGTAATTTCATCGAGAGGAGAACAAGTGTAATGGACTAGCGAGCAGGTCAATAGATGCCATCCTCTCATGTTTAGCAGACCGAATCTATACTATATCTGGCATAAGACCTGTTCGCGGTGGTGCTTCGAAGGTGAGTTCGGTGGTCCTGCTTATCCCAGTCTTGGAAGTCAAACCACCTCTTTTGCTTTTAGGCAGATTACATATGTGTTCTGGAGTCTATGGTGTATAATATGCTTTAAACTTTTACGTCGAAAGCCATTTGTTCACCTGTCGTGATGAGCATGCCGAACATGTTTCGCTGCAACAGTGCGCCACTATACCCTCGGACGTCAGCATGATGCGCGTTGATCCCGCAAATCTCGGAGTCAAAATCTTATGAGTGCGTTCTTGAGCTGGTCTTTTCGTCGTTTTCAATTCCGAGTAAACGCGATCACAAGAATTCATATTCATTGTCAACTCAACAGGGATGTAAGGTACAGTAAAGATATTGGACTGTTCTGCCAAGAAAATTACGCTTCGACGGAGATGTATTAGATAGCAATATATTCGAGTGAGTGTTCAAGATAGCAATTGTTCAGCATGTCTTCAATCTGAGCCCTAAATTTTAGCAATTTGAGAAACAGAGGAACAAATGGATGTACTTACCAGAATGGGACGTGTATGACGAGTTGTAATTGTGTTGGGATGAGAAAGGTGTGTTCGACCCCGAGTTGAGGATGGCGCTGTCGTTGGAAGCCCAGCTTGACCCGTATGAATGGTGCCCCGAAGATGTTGTGGATGGGTATGACGGTCGCGCATTGCTTGGGTCCCGAACTTCTCTACCACTCGAAGACACGATGTTTGTGCTCACCGGCGCCCATGGCGACCGGTGCGAGCCAACCTCACGATGACGCCCAACATGCCCAGAGTACCGCACGCCACCAAACGCAGGCCCGTCATGCTCTCTCATAGTGGCTGCATTTTGGTAAGGATTGCTAGTACGCACTCTACCGCGGTCCGACAAACTCAAGTCTGAGAGAGTGGGCTGATATGAATCACTCTGCCATCGCTCACGTGGAGAGTGAAGACTAGACGGAGACATCGGCGGAGACCAGTATTCGCTCTGAGACGTGACGCTGTCTCGACGGGAGCCTAGGCTAGAATGGCTGGTGGGCGAACTTGTCGGGGGCAAAGGCCAAGGCGTCTCTTGGCGCATTGGCACTCGTACATTTTCTTCCAGCGCTGTTTGCCATTTGTTTCCAGTAGTTCCACGAGGGTATCCGAGACTTGAGCCGTTGCTCATAGAAGGTATGTAGTATAGCGAGCTTTCCGTAGGCGATTGATTGATAGGGGACTGGAGGGGCGACGTAGGAGAATGGCCTGGACTGCTGTAGGTATGTTCTTCTATCTTGCAATCCACGGTGTCTTCGTCTTCAGCTTCTGATCTAAAGAATATCTCAGATAGAGGATCTCCAAAATTGCGTAAGAAAACTCACGCTAATCGTGGTTTTCCGTCTGGTCCGATTTCAACCTTTGGTGGCACTCGGAAGTTTGTCAGTCGGAAGATGTGAGGTGGCATATCGAGCCCCATGATATCCGGGCGGGATGAGGGTCGCTGTGGCATACATTGAGACCATGTCACAGGGGAATGGGAATGAATGCTAACCTTCAATTTTCCAGCTCGAATATCCTCTGAAGTATAATACGAGATGAGATGTAGGTCTGAGCCTTCGACTGTCACTGTGATTGTCTAAAGAACTATCAGTCAAAGTCAAATAATTAGCTCGAGTCTTTCTAACCTTTTTTATTAGACCGTTGGGCTTGAACGTCCCTTGCTCGCCTGAAGATTGGCCAGGTGGTGACCCCGGCGAACTGGGAGAGTTCCTGTGGATGGAGAGAGCACGGGAGTCCCCTGTGTATGTTCTCCTATGGCTTCCTCGGCTGCTCGCGCGCTCATTTATCTCCCGGTACACCTAAGATATTCTTGAGTACCCTTCTTTGAGCATATTGGGATAACCCACCAAGAAGTTTCCAACGATTCGAGATGGGGACCAAAGTAGGCCGTCTGCAAGACTCCAGTGAGCAGAATGGCCTTCCTGACTGGCACGTAAACCATACCTGTCCACCGCTTTATTCCGCTCTCCTCGACGCTAAAGATGAAAACCGCCCCACTCCTAATCATATCCCTTCGCTCTGAGTCGTTCAAACGGCGAGTTATACGCGGTATAACACCTTGACGTGCAGCATGTATCAATCGCAAAGCATTCATAGTGGTTTCGACATAGCCGTGGAAGGTTGGGACGTCTGAAGGACAAGAGTTGCTGGACATTGCTTTGCGCGGCTAAGCTTGAGGTTGTTGGACACTCAAAATGCTGTGGAGGAGAGTTTCAGGCAAGTTGCGCTTCCCTTTAGTATGGCCTGTACGTGCGCTTTGCATAATCAAGCAAACCGGCCAGTGCTATCGATCGGAGCTGGCCAGTAAGATGCCTTTACCATCTAAAACCAAGCGCTGATTACACCGGCGTCGGATAGGGTTCAAAAAGAAATCACGTTAGTGGAAGCAAGGTTTACCTGACATTTCGGGACGCCACTTCTCACTCTTGGGTACCTCGAGAACCTTAGATGAACCAGTGGGTCTATGTAAATATTTTCATTGAAAGTGTATTATCACGAGGCTGACACAGGTTCCGATTCCTTGCCTCTTGGTCCCGTTCACTGAGTCGATGCCATATCTGGGCCAGCAAGAAGCAACATTTGGTAAGCTCCTATTCAATTCAGTTCCACTGTCTCTACTTAGTGCTTCGAGTTGCAACCCTAGGTTCCTATTGCTTTGTTTTAGATACTTATAGCGTTCCCTGAATACACTAAATACATTTAGTCAATTCGGTCCGTTGGCGACTCGGAGGGAGGGACTTTGAACTCACTAGAATATTTTACAGCTTGCTTCTCTTCACACATTGCCCGGTAGGTGGCCCGGGGTGATTATCGTGCTTGAAATAACTCTGGGATTTGCCGTTTTCAAGAAAGTTAGTCCATCTCCGTTTTAAGCTTGTATTCCATGACAGATACGACAGTGACATGTTTCTATGAAACGAGTGTACATACACAAGCGACCGTCCTGATGAATCGGAGGGTTTCAATAGGTAATTTACGGATCGAGTGAATAAATTTCTATGCGAGTCCACCTGCTGTGTGCATTGTCATAATACAAATATATCTTCATGCAGAGTCGTCGAGTGATACCGTCAGGGTCAATGGAACACCCAGCAGGAATCAATCGCTAATTCAGACAACTTACGGTAGCTCACCTCAAAAACCGCCAGTGGCTTACTTCAACGGGCATCCATCTGAATAGAAGTGAGGATACATTCACATGGAATACATTGTGCTTTTGTATATATATAGATTAACATCTTGTCACGGAGACACCCTTTAAATGGCTGGCAAAACACACCTTAACACACATGGAAATTAGGAGTCTTCATAGTCAATGTTGTATACTGTGTGTCTAGGTAACATTGCAAACTATGAATTCCCCTTGATATCCCACGATGTTTGCAGGCGTTGAGGTCTCTCTCCAATGACCAACCAGATTGCGATCGTGTATGTACCCCCAGAAGATCCACTTACCCAGATGCGTCTGGTCTTGATCTCTCTGGAGATTATTTGTTAAGAGACGGGCATGTGACGACAGAAGCGAGCACCTACAGGCGTACGCAGTAGAACTACTACACCATCCCAAGACCTCACCCTACCAATAATCTTGTAATGACCCCATGCATCACCATGGTGCCGCCCCGTCTTCTCGTTGTCAACATCGCATTTTAGAATTTTGGCTCAGGACAATAGTCACATACCTCTCCAGTGACCAGGATATCGGCCACTCCATTACTGTGGCGCGAAACAGCATTCCCGGGGTGTTCCATATCATCTGCACTGTTTCCTACACCTCGGCTCCTATCGTGTACTGTATGTCGAATGATTTCTCTGGGATCGGAGCTCGAACTTTTTTTTGAAAGTTCACATGGCATCGAGAGTGATTCTGTTCCTTGAACCGACTCCTCGGAAACAAAAGTCTCGTAACGCACACTTCGTTGAACGTTAGGATCGAATACCTCAATGGCATCCTGTGATCAACGGTGTTAAGTGCTCGGTTCGACTAGAGATATAGGTCCCCACCTTCAGCTGCGTGATCTTCAATCCGCGCGGCAGCCATGCATTGAGAACATCATCTCCTCCAAAGTTGTCCTTTCCAGGACCTATAGGTATATCCGGATCGAAACAAACGTGCTCTCGCAGTGTAAAATACAACGGGTGTCGATACAGTGCCGTGGACTCAGGGGAAGCACGCTGAGGATTAATCGTGAGGGCCATGTGTGCTTCATGGCTAGTTTGCTATCAATGCAATTGAGTTGGCAAGAAAATAAGATAGAAAGTGGAAGCGCTTACCGCATAAAATCCTTCCCAAGACCCAGAGATAGAGCCGATATCATAGATGCCTCTATTCCGATTCAAATTGGTCCGAGGATCACAGCAGAATACCATTCGATACCAGTCTAGATCATATCGGAAGGATCCTCTTGCGTTCGAAGGCAAGCGCGCCTGATTCTCGTCGTCATCCGGACGAAAGAATTGCATGCTATCATCAAAGGAGACACGAACATCGGCGGAGCAGTGTTCGGGAGCTTGTATCTGTGCTCGATGGAAGTGTAATATGTCAGCTTGGGTCGGGCCTCGCCAATTAGATGCAATAGCATGTGCCCTATCAAGTGGTAGGCTGGAAATGGCACCGAGGTCGGGGTTTGTTCTTTCTCGATATGTCTCAAGGCGGACAGCCCACACGAGAAGAGCTGCCGTGGTGAGAAGAGGACATACCACACGAAACTTTTGCGAGTAATGATCTATCTCTGCGACAGGAGGTGGCGGGCTAGAGCTCCATGCAGTCCTCTTTCCTTGCAGAGGCAGGTGAAAATCAGACTCAGGTCCGTAGAATGCGGGGTACTACTGAGGTTGTCAAACTTCCTCTCTATGATTCGGCATACGGTATGACATGCTTACCCGGAAACCAGCAACCAAGAAAGTATGCAATAGGTGACGGACCAACACATCCTGAATACCAGGGTGCTCAATTCGAAGATCCCCTGTCAAACATGAATATAGTTGAGTATCGCAGGAAGTATCGTGTTATTCACATTACTGACCTCTAGAGAATATCATCCACCATAGCCATAAGATCAGCGAGGTGCCCTCTGCATCTCGGAACCAATTTTGAGAAGCGGTAGCCATTGTGTCAAAGCGTAGACTCGCTGCTCGCTGGAGATACGGATAAAGGTGTGCCCACTCGACTAATTGCCGCTCATTTCTGCCGTCGTTCTCCAACATCCTGGAATGTTGCAGGGAATTAGCAATTGTCATCAAACTACAAATTGAATGCTCTTACATCAAGTAACATGTCCAGAGATCCTGGACTCTAAATTCATCTCTCCGGCGAACACGTTGCATAACATTTATTCGTTTCTTGAATTCGTGCGCTAGACAGCGAGTGTTGAACCATTCTCTACCCAAACGTCGAAGTGCTGCATCATAATCAAATTTAAAGCGGAATAATCGGGCATATAGGCCAGAGTTGTTTTCAAAGCAGATGGCCTGATATAACCGGCGACAAATGAGGCACAAAGCACATATGCCGGACGGCGGCCCTAACAAGCCATCTGTCCTAGCAACAGTATAATACGCAATGCGTTCCCAGACTTCAGGAGGGAGTGCTTCAGCACCAGACATACGAACGATTTGAGCCTTCCAGCCAGAAGAGAGACAGAAAATAAAAGGCTTTCACGTCTATATAAATCATCATGTCATACACGAGAACTGGATTGGAACGGCGATGTTATGTGATCGCCGCGCGAAGGGTGAGAGAACGCAAAAACATGATCGCATCTGTCATCAGATTCATTTGGTGGACGAGATTGTTCCAAAATTGAACGAATAATTCACCGCCGTGATTTCTGATCGTCCAAGCGAACAGCAAGACAATAGTCGAGTCTGAGACTCGGGAGTGTAAGCGAAACTCGAGTTCGAAAGCCATTTTTTGAAGCCTGCGATTTCGAAAATCCGGGGTCACGAGTCAAGCGGCAGAGCGGCAGGCACAATCAGTGACGCAGTGAGCTCTCGCACTGTCCCCTACTTAATTCGTTTCCTACAGGACTTCACTGGACGACCCAGTCCAAAACCACTCGCTTACTATCGTGAATTCGTGAACCCGCATTAACAGGCAAGCTTGCCCAAAATACCAAAGTACATCAAATCTAGACGAATCATGATGTTCAGAATTCTACGCGTTGCTTAGATGTAAAGTACCGAGTAAGTACTTACCTATGGACTCCTATGGACCGTGGAAGTATTCAATGCCTTTATGTTACGCAACGGCACTGATGATGGCTTATGCCACGATCAGAGCTGGAGTGCAAACATTGATCGGCGACCTGCTGAGCATGAGAGCCAGATATATAGGTTGCGTAGGCGGTCGAGCAAAAATACTTACACAAAGTGTATGGGGCTTGAGCATCAGACCGCCGATTAGCGAGTACGACGAGGTATCGTAGACATCTATTGCTTGATCAAGGTGCGGTGTCCAACAAGCCTAAGAATAAGCCAGAACAGATTGGACATTGTCAGACGTTGCGTAGCCGCACACGGTATGAACTCGGAGATAGCACTTGCCTCCGTAACAGCAAAACGGAAAACCTGTGACATCAGCGCCAACGCAAGTACAGGCAGGATCTCTGAAAAGGCATAGCACGCAAGACTCAGGGTAGGAATGTTCTTGATATCGAAGATGCCGCCAGTCAGGAGGTGATGCAATGTAATGCTTGCGGAGGATGGACCGAGTACACGATCTGAGCCATAATCGTACACTGCGCATCCTTCGGAAACATCTTCGGAAATGCTATGGAGAGAGGAAATCAGTGATCTGTCCAATCTCCTTGAAGACAAAGACCATCAAACCAGGAGTCTGGCGGCTAATGATTATGAAGTCCATAAGTGGCAATAGTGTTCCAACCATGAAGAAATTCAAATCTTGCAGTTATAAACATAATGAACAGGCTTGAGCCGTGTTCCTGTTTCTTACTACGATCTCGATTGTGAATATGTTTTCTCTATGATCGTAATATCATTGGGAGCTGACGTCAGGTGGGTTTGTTTAAAAAATAGGCTCAGGAAAAGGTACCTTAAATAAATAACTTGGCAAGCTTCGGCTGTTCATAACTTATTGACCGAACCACGACGATTCCGGTTGGCTGACTGCTAAACTGACAAAAGACCGATTATCACGACCAACAACCTTATAAGGAGAAGTCGGGGTGGGCGAGATCAGCGATTGACTATGGAGGGTCAAAGCTCATGAAATCTGAATGAAATGCGGACGTATTAGAGAGAAGTCAGCAAACAAAAAGTGATATATCTCACCTGGATTATCAAAATACAAAACACTCTTTATCAGGACTGAGAAACGTGCAAAGCAACGGACGGAACATGCATAGATTTTCGGATGATGAGGCACGATCTTCCGACGGAACGAGCACACAGGTACTTGTCAAACTGAGAGTACACGCGGAAAATCGATGTATTGCTTCTCGCAGCAGAAAAGTAGTATGTTCATGGACAATCCGTAGGATCCCAATCCGTTACGAGTCCTAAAAACGCAAGGGTCTAAGGGTATGGATCTATGAAGAGAACAAGTATAAACCACCTTCATCTAGATCATCGAGCACCTTCATATCCGTGTCTTCCAATACAAAATCGTATAGCTGAGTGTTCGCAACTACCCGAGCCTTTGAGGACGCTTTAGGAATAGCAATATATTCCTGAGCGCGGTAGGCAAGCCGCAGATAAATATGTTGTCGATTTCATCAGGTCCACAAGACATGACCCACCTTCTGCAATGAATAGCGCAGTAGGATCTGGGCCGGGGCCTTATCGTACTTGTGAGCTAAGGTCGTGATAGTCGGATGTTTGAACCGGAGTCCACGCACAAGAGGTGCCCAGGCCTAATCAAGTATATGAGAGCTGACAATTCATTCAGGAATAAAGTTGTAAAACGGCAATACCTCGAGTACAATCCCGTGCTCCTTGCAAAAGGTCACAATGTCAGTCCGGGTTTGAAAGGGATGGAGATCTATCTGGCAAAATAAAAAACAAAAAACGGAGATATTAGTATGTGTATCATATGCGCACATCTGACTCTTGGAAAAATGTACCTGATTGAGAGCTGGCAAGGGAAGACCCGAATCAACAATCTCCTTCATATGTCTAATCCCAAAATTGCTGATTCCAATGCTCTTCAGCTGGCCGTTTTTCTGAGCGTCACAGATAGCTCGCCAGCTGTCTAGGCGTGCTTGTGTCCCGCCAATTGGCCCATGTATGAGATACAAGTCGAGATATCCGAGTCCACACTCTTCAATTGATTTTTGGATAGATTTCATAGTCCAATTGTAGTCACGGTTATACTTAAGCTTCGTGGTGTAAAACACCTCGGATCGAGGAACGTTGTTCTTTCTGCAAAAATCCGAAATAGCACGGCCGCATTCCCGCTCGTTTTCATACCATTCGGCAGAGTCCTATATCGAAATGTTGAGGCGAATGAAAGGAACGAAGTGAATCGATTGCACCAGACACTCACGATGTGGCGATAGCCGGCCTTGAAACATATGTGTTAACAAGGACACGGGACACATGTAGCGACATGGAGAATCTACCTCAAGTGCCCATGTCACAGTGTTGTACGCATCCTTCCCATCGAGCTCATATGTCCCTGTTCATTCGAATAGAATCAACCATTTAGTAACACTGAAAGTTAGTGTTCGCGACTAGAGTTCCGCCTTACCAAAGCCTAGGATAGGAATCCGATTTCCATCCCGTAGCTGAATATAGATCGTGGTCAGCGAGGACAACGAATGCTCTTCTGGGCCATTTTCTTACTGTAATAGTCGAGCGTAGATCCAAGTTAGTCACCATTCGAGTTATTGAATGTTGGAAGGACGTTCGAGACAAATGTCGTGGGAAGATTTCCCTAATGAGAACTTTTGGGCCGGTCGCGCGTAGTCGTCAGCCCTCCCTCTTGAGCTCTTCCTTGGACCCTTGCTGTCTTACTGTTAGCTCCTTTTTCTTCAAGCTCTCAACTGGTCTGAATACAGGAAATAATCAATGCCTATACTGCTTCCAACCAACGTTTCTTTTAGACTCGGACTCAATATGTCGCTCAAGTGCAACTCAAGTGACTTCGGCTGCAATCAAGCTATAAACTTTCAAAGTAATGACCCAAAGGCACGGGACAAGGCAAGCGCTGTCCTGTCAAATCCTCTGAAATCGGATGATTCTAGTACTATTGCGCTCTGAAAGCTGTACATGCTGCCTGTGTTGCCACAAACCACCTTCTGCGAATCATTTCTTCGCGCCACAGCACTGGGGAACGCCAGGACCCCGGAATGTCGTCAATAGTCTCCGCAATCCCAATACGTGGCATTTGTTACGGCCCCCAGTTTCGGATGCGCACACCCTCTTCGAGGAAGTTCTTTGCTATCTAAGAGCGTGTGAGGCCAGGATAAGGGATCAGGTCCCTACTTTTGCGCCTGCAAGACCTTGATCACTGGAATTCACTCGAAGAATGGAATAGTTTATGTGACTATACAGCCTTCTGCCTTGAATTAATATCCATGTTTCGAAATTCGCCTTGTATGAGACAGGAATCTCCATTCTTGATGTTCAAGACATTGGTAGACGTGTTTACGGAACTGGCTAAACCCTGAGAACAAGAGGGAGGAAGGCGAAAATAAACAGTCTAGACAGACCCTGGCAGGCCCTTCATTCATGCCAACTCTGACACGGCTTAATTAAATGAAAACCAGGCTCTAGATGCGGGACTTAAGTCCGTCACTCCGAGTGCTGTTCTTACTTCACTTTCAGTGGCACTGAAGGTGCGTATTCCAGGAGCCCCAACTGCCATTCTGCAAGCGGTCACTCTTTCCCCCCATACAGTCGGTCGACAGTGCTTCCGTCAATTCACTTGTTCAGAAGTGCGCGGTCACTCTTGACGTTATGCTGGGTGTCCAATTATGCCCTCCATCCATGGTGGGACCCTGTAGAATTTGCGACGCCGCCGGAAATTTTGTGATGAATTATAGGAGTATCGTCGAGAGAAGCTGCTAACTCATGGGGTACTATTCGTACAGCTTGAAGGCCTGTGGTGTTACTTTTACGAATGATTTACTATCTCGCCTTGCTCGCCGGGCCTCGCTGTGTTGAAGTTGCATCGATAGTAGCAGGCCGAGATACGTCATGGCGGATGATTGTCATGCATGACTTCTTGCGTTCCGCTTTACCTCTACACCTCGAAATACTTACCTCAAGGCAGCGGTACCACGATCATCGAGTTCACGAATGTAAGTAAGTGTGACCGACTCTGCATGCGTATACTCAATAGCCTCTTAGTGACCTTGAATACTTAAGCCCATACAAGTGAAATTCTCAAGAAATTCTTTTGAAAGAAGCGTAATTTAGTAGAATGTGAACAGGAAATTGGAGGCAAGCCGCAAGAGGCCCGGCCGGCCCACTCTTGTATGTGGATGTTATGTCTAGAAGCCGTAAACCCATTCAGTAGCAAGTTCTTCATCAACGTCAACGACCACTGAAAGCGAATATTTACGCATTTGCTGTGTCTGACCTTGAAATTATAATGGCATCGACATCTACTGCTCTTCCTCTGAAAGTGACCCCAGCAACACCAGCGAAGAGTACTAATGAAAGCGACGCCGACAAGACTCCCTCGGCGAACAAGTCAGCCAAGTCAGCAGCTACACCTAAAGCTTCCATGGGTATCAACAACATTTCAAGCCCCCATGAATTGACTGCATTTGTACGTCTCTCTCTCTTGAAATTGTATCTCTTACACCAGTCCTTGTCACTTCTAGGTTGAGACTCTGCTCGAACAGCTTGATGCTAAGTTCGACGACATGTCTTCGCAAATTCTAGATCGAAGTATGTCCATCTTGAATGCCAGGGGCTCTTACTTTCTTAGCCAGGTTTACTCTTCTAGTGACACAAATGTCAACTCGAGTGGATGCGCTTGAGGCCTCGATACAAGATATAATCAACGGGGACATTACTGTGCCACAGTCACCGACACCAGTCCCTGGGACACCAGGTATTCGGAGAAGTGAAAGCGGATTAGCTTGACCGTGCTGCAAGTAATGTTAGATTAAGGGTCGCATTGTATCTTTTCTGTGTAACGGAACTTGTGAGTTTCCATTCTATGTTGAATGCTCTTTTACTAAGTTCATGGCAGAATTGGACACTGTATCCACATCCTATGACTTAAATAGCATTACATCTGCTGGAATAATGCTGCACACCATCCCAAATTCTGTTGGACGGCTTTCTGTTGGACGGCTCTCCCTTGTGCACACGCCTATAGGATTGTCGCTTTGAACGACCACATTTTACTAGTCGTGCGGTGTCGTACATATAGGTCTTCCAATGCCATTTACTTGTAGCCAAGCCATATATAATGAAATCATGAATTTACCAATGATTTAAATTTTTCAACCAATTGTGAAGATATCGAGAATTAAAGAAATTGTATGTAAGTTTGCTGTGGTGGTCAGATGATCGAGCTGCCTTCTCTCCTTTGACATTATTCCATGACATGCAATGACCTCTGCTACATGGTACCCCCAAGCTCATTTCAGGAGCTTTCTACCACCACAGCAGCCCTTTGCATTGACTGAGACTGACAGTCATCTTTTGTCGCGGAGGAAGAGCCTATCACTTAGTCCGAATAACAAATACAAGTCACTGGCAGACGATGACGGATCTCCTGTAGCTGGTCCTAGCAGTCATACAGCAGAAACGAGTACTTCTGAAACAGAATCCCGAAAACGAAGAATCTCCAAAGCAGTATGTACGCGACAAGTCCCAATTTTGGATTAATACTTATCCCCTTTCAAAGCCAAGCCACTATGGGAGCAGTACCGAGATGTTGGAAGCTTTAGCGGCATGCTTCAAACCTGGCGGACAGGCCGTTTTTTCTGGCAGCTACACGATCCTTAATGAGCCAGGAATACCAGACAAACACCGTGTTCAGCTCGTTTCTCTTGACATATGGCGCGCTACTGGCTATAGATTTACGTGCGAACACTTTATATTCTCGCGTCCTGAAATTTTGCAATTCTAATTTTGGTATTCTATGGTTATTAGAGTGAAGGATCACCCCCCTATCAAGGATGGGCATAAGACCCGTTTATGGTGTTCGCAGGATATCCAACGCAAACACAAACCTCACGCGAAATCCCGGGTCTTATCATCTGGGGAAGTCGTAGCCAAGGTCCGATATTGCTGTCGTAGTCGATTGCTCATATCTTCTCGGGATGCGGAAGTCTCAGGACACCGTCTCGTCACTGTCCGAATGCACCACCACGTTCCCCATGAACCTTATTACGACTCCACAACACCTCCCGCTATCTTGCAGGCGATATGGGGAAGCCCAAATTGGCCTGCAACCATTGCCCCTTCAATATCATCTAGATCCGCTAGCTCGTCTAATGCCATAACCCCAGTGACCCAGCACACAGGGATGAGATGGGAGAGTGGATCAGAGGACGGCGGGGGGGCTGGTGCTCCTGACGAAGATGCAATTTCCGACACATACATTACGACTCCATCAGGGATCTTCGCGTCTTCACCCTTGACACCTCCATTGCATCCAATACACTCCAATCCTTTGGTTACTGTCAGCCAAATACATTCCGAGCTGTCGGTTCCCTCGTTTCCTCAGATACCGCCAGATTCCGCCGACATTACTGAATCCTTACCTGATGCGGAGAAGTTCCAAAGAACTATGAGGCAGCATATCAGAAATATCAGGGACTTCTGCGACGGATTGGAATATCAGGTTCAGTTTAATGACTTTCGGATGTTGCGGGAGCTAGAGGAACGAGGAGGCGCCTTCCTAAGCTTAGTCCACGAGTGTCTGGAGCGAGAAGGACGATTGGATAAATATATTGATCAGCAACACCCTACACCAGACAGCTCTGGTGCTTCGGACTCATGACATTTACCTTCCTTGCTCTGCATACACGTTGAGCTTTTTCTCCCATTTGACAGTATACCTACTATATGATCCTTTAATCTGGTTTCATGAACCATGTTATGCATATTGCGCACTACTTGCACGGCGTAATTTTTTGTCCTATGTATCCAAGTTTTGTGATGTCTAATAAGAGAATGTATATACAATACAAATCGAGCAAACTATTGAACAATTTGGGAGAGATACATGATACTTCTAAGTATTTATGTCGACTTGGCGTTCACGAGATTGAGATCTTCTTGGGCGCAGCTTCGACGCTGGCCTTCAGGAAGGCCACAGTGAGAATGCCGCTCTCCATCGAAGGTTTGATATGCTCCTCCTGTAGCAGACCCATGACGAGTATTCCGATCTAACGCACACAGACTGGTTCAAATGAAAAGTGCTTACAGACACGCCTTGAGGAACCTGTACGGTACGGGAGGACTTCCCATCACCCATGCCTCCTTTCGCGTACGGCATAAACGTCCCGCTCGTGCTCCTCTTGTATTTTACTTTTAGCAGCGACCGTCAACCAGCTGTTGTACAGATGGAGTTGCATGTTTTCGTTCCTCAATTCAAGGAACCCGAATGTTTTACGAACGTGCGGACGCATCTGAAAGGCAGTGAAGTTAGAGGCATGATTGAAGAATGTGCAGCTAGAACAAATTTACTCAAGCTTGAGGAGCTTGGACAGGCCCCGACACGTCAAAAGGTCTCTCCGTTAGTGAACCTTGCTAGCTCTACTCTAGGTGCAAAAGAAGCAGCCTTAGTTGTATTCGGGAAGGCTCGTAGTAGAAGATAGACATTCTGCCAACAATAAGTTGCGATGGAACATGTCAAGATTGACATCAGGCACAGGAATGTAACCGAGCAAAAGGACCTATCACTGTCCAACACATTCAGAGCTCCTTCTCGAATGCCCTTTATTGTTCGTAGGAATCGACGTCAACGGAAGAACAATCTGAAATAGAGACCGTCGAGACAACTGAAAAAGGATAAAGGCCAATCACTTCTGCTTGGTAGTCCCTATGCACAGAAATTAGCACTTTACGGCTTGTGCTTGGAAGATTTGATAGACAGTTGTCCCTGGCCTGTAGCACACACATGTAGGCTGTATGAAGCTAACTTTTCAGTGCTCTAAARCATTCCCAAGTTTTCGAGCGCTTAAATCAGGGATCTGACGCAAGCACTCAAAAYATTCTCGCAAAACTTCTAGAGCGGTATGAAAAAGTCAGTCCTATGGGTGATAGTAAAGATCATAACACGAATACACACTCACCGAGCTAACAAGACACGTATCAACTGTTCCTGCACTGAGACATGTCTGTCTACTTCTACGAGCCTTTTTATCACTTCGACCGCCTGTTCGACGAGATGTTCTCTCGATCGCTCACAGACGTTCAGGTCCAGCGAAATCAGGACAGCAGTGCGGTCACCAGGTCCATCATAAAGCCAAGGTATGTCTCCTCTCTTCCAAAAATTTCCATGAATTCTAACCAGCTTGATTGATAGAATGGACTTCCATGAAGACGCGACCAAAAACGCGGTCACCGCAACCTTCGAGCCGCCCGGCCTCAAGGAAGAGGATGTGCAGATTGATGTACCCGATGGCCGCTTGGTAATCTCTGGGGAGAGTAAGTTGTCTTCTGAGCACGAAGAAAATGGCTACGCCATTCGTGAGAGAAGGTTCGGAAAGTTTTCTCGCCAGTTGAGGCTGCCCCAGGGAGTCAAGGTAAGAGAAACATCATTATATAGGCTTTTAAAGGCTATTCACCTAGTACCACAGGAGGAAGAAATGAAGGCGTCACTCCAGGATGGTGTCTTGACCGTCACCTTCCCCAAGCCGGCTCCTGAAACGGCACCAAAGAGAATCACGGTTTCTTAAGCACTTGAAACGCAAGTTGTTAATATTTCATGGATGGACTTTGGCAATGGTAGTGTAGCGGAATTATCCCTAATCTGTAATGTAGCCAGTCGATTTTCGATCTATAGTGACTGTACACTGCTAATAGTCAGATACAAAAAATGACAAAGTTAAAGTAGAACTCACAAACAGTTCAAGCTATCTCTGAGGCTTAGCAAGAGTTAGACAGAATGAGTAACCAGCGGTATGATTTTGGACGAGTAGGCATCATCATTAATGATTAGGCGTTCAGCAAGGTTGACTTGAACACGCTCGTCGCTAACCGATGATTATAGCTCTAAGCAWTATGCATATGAGAACATTACAGTTGTTGTTGTATGAGGGTATTAGAGATACTCACCTTAAATCTTGGGCTTCGAGGTAGCAGACTAAGATGAACGGCTGCAGTTACGAACTCAAAAGAACATATCCCGAAGTACGGCAGTGGGACCCGTGGGAGGGCCAGATCGAGCAACGTTGAAGCAGAACACCCTTAAGTATACACAGTCGGCCTAAAGAGCAACATGAATTCCATCTTGGGTTGTTCGCTATAGCGAGTTGGCAATGGAAATCTTCGAAGAAGCGCGCTAAGTACGATCAAAGGTCCTGAGGGCCGGTTGAGGGCCGGTTTTACTGGGTATGCGACTCAACCTCAAGTCTTAGAAAATATGGGTCATGAACGTCTGTGGGGCTGAGTCTGGCTCGAGTAAAGATATACCGAGCCAGCCAAGAGTTTATTGGAGAAGAATGGAAGAGAGGAGATGAACGTGAAGGTGAATGTAGCCTACAAACCCCCCCGCCCCAAAACAAAGCAAAAAAAAAAAAAAKTCCCAGAGCAATACAGTACAACAAAAAAGCTATCGATACAAAGTACAATGCTCAATTCAAGAACGAAGCTGAGCTAAGGTCAAGTTGGCCATTAAGAGTGAAGTGAGATAAGATAAAGGGTATCACAGGAAGTTTGGAATGTCGACTTGTAATGCGCAACTACACAAGGTTCACGAAAATGAAAACCGGGCAAAGACTGAAGCTAGTCCCTGAACCATGCTGGATATGACTGCAGGTTTCGGTGTCCGCGTTTGGAGCCGGCGAACTGCTCGCCCCCCAGTTGAAGAAGCGCGGTTTAGTGAGGATTTGTGTGTCCTTGTGGCCAAACGCGATGAGCTTTCAGCATAGACAGGAGTCGCAGGTGGCGTTGGCTCAATGGGAGAAGTGGTAAAAGTGCAAGCAGGTGGAGAAATGTGTAGCTTCATTTGCTCATAAGACTTTTCGATCTCCTAGAGAAAATATCATCGTAATCATCAGAATCAACAACTCCAGAAATCAGATGTAATTGAAAAAACTCACCATTCGCCTCAAAGCCTGTCGTTTTGTCAAAATCGAGGTAAACTCTAGATCAACCCGGCCCTGCCACTCTGTCGCCTTGCGCTTGCCTAGTGCTCCAGAGTTCGAAGAAGACTCTGACTCTGACCCAGAGTCCGAGACTGAGCTGTCCGCCGGTGCTTTGGACCGAACAGCACGGACACCAGAAGAAATGAATCGAGGACCAGAGACTTGTACGCCTCTCCTAGGTAACGGTTTGAAAGTACGGGTGCTAGAATTCAGGGTAGATGTTGAGGTCGACGATTGGGTCCAAGTAGAAGTAGAAGAAGAGGATGAATTTAGATCGAATTCACTCCGACCGACAGAACCATCCTTATCGTGCTGCACAGCAGTCCAAAATCCATCCTGGCAGTCAATCGGCTCAATCACAAACGGTTCAACTTCAACTTCGGCCCCCGGCTGAGAGTCAGGCGGAAATTGCTGAAAGCCCAAGAATGATTCGGGATTGATATAAGATCCAGACGCAAAGAATTCAGGACAATGATCCGAAGTCGCAGAAGCAGCTGCCATAGGGTTTGCCGCTGCTATATTGCAATTAAACTGCTGCGCAAGCAGGGGGTTACCGCTGTCGCCAAAGAGGAACGGATTCAACGACCCAAATCCTAGAGTCTGAGCAACCACGGATCCATTCCCAAGTCCCTCGTGATTTCTGAAGGGGAAAGATAACGGCTGAGTACTCTGAAAAAACGGGTTGACACCTGGAATTGATCCCTGCTGCTGGTACCATGTCTCGGCCGAAGGCATATAAGACGCTAGAGTGCCATTTTGAGTGCTCAGACTCGAGTTCTCCACGAAGGACGGCTGATTGGGCGGCAACTCATTAGTATCCATTGCAGACGATTGCGATGCCCGTGTCGCCTGCTGTCGAAAGGGATTCCAATCAGCGTACCGATCAAAAGCGTTCACGCTCCCTTGTGAGCTGCCAGCCTCGTCACTGCCACTACCCAAAGCAGCGAAGGGGTTTACGTGCTGAGCTCGAGAAACCTGCTGTCGAAATGGGTTCCAATCAGCGTACTGATCAAAAGCGTTCACGTTCCCTTGTGAGCTGCCGGTCTCACCACTACCACTACCACTACCGGAAGCAGCGAAGGGGTTTACGTGCTGAGTTTGAGAAACCTGCTGGAACGGATTGACACTAGCGTACTTATCAAAGCTCGATGTTGTGGCAGTGCTGGGCTGAGCCTGAGCAGCCTGCTGGAACGGATTAATGTTGGCGTATCTGTCAAAGCTCGAGGGTGGGAAAGTGGTGGGCTGAGTGACAGCAGGTTGCTGTACATTAGCCAGCGAATTGGACGCAGCAAGAAAAGGATTAGAGTTGGCGTAGCGATCGAAGGCGGATCCCAGCGGAGACTGGTAAGGTGGTGGGGGAGAGATATTCGCAGACATAACAGAGTTCGAGTTAGAGACGTTGAATGAGAAGGAATTAGCTTGCTGTTGCGACGTGGTAGATGATTGTACAGCAAACTGGAACGAGTTGGAGTTGGCAGGGCGCTCGAACCCGTTCAGTGACGGAACCTCTTGTGACATACCAGAACTTGAGTTCGAGAATGAGAATGAGAATGATCCGGGCTGCTGTTGCGGTGCGCTAGAAGATGATGAGGAAGCCTGGAATGGGTTGGAGTTGGCGAAGCGTTCAAATGGGTTATGGAACGTGTTGGAGTTGGCGGAGCCCTGGGATGCATTATGGAACGGATTGGAATTGGAATTGGATGGGCCCTCGAACGGGTTCACAAATTGGGTCTGCGGAAAAGACCTTGCCTGCGAAACACCTGTCTGTGAGGTGCCGCTGACATTCTCAGGACGAAAATTTGCAGGCTCTGCAGACTGGGACTGGGCCCCGAAGCCACCAAGGCGCTCTAACAAGGACGGAGGGTTTCGCTGATCATTCTGAGAAAAGGGGTTAGAGTTGGCGAARCGTTCAAATGGATTGAATGAGTTCTGGTTGGAGTTGGAAGAGCGTTCGGATGGGCTGAAGGGTTGGGTCTGGGGGAAACGCTCGGCCTGCGAGGCACCTGCACTGGAGGGCCGTCTTGGCGTTTCATTGAAAGTCCCGGGACGAATATTGAAGGGGTTCGCAGATCCAGACCGGGGTGCGAAGCTGCCGAGACGTTGTAATAGGGATGGGGGATTCCCTTGATTATCCTGAGAGGCGGGTCGGCGGGAGTTGGGTCCAGGAAAAGCCGTAACTCACCTGCTGATTAGTCGAAGGATTTCCAAACTGGAACGCAGAGCCTATGCGTTGTAGGATAGATGGAGGATTTTGTTCAGATTGTGACTGAATTGGCAGAGCAGGTGCAGAACTCTGGGCGACTGCCGGGAGACTTTGCTTTGGGGATATTAGATGGCAGGAATGACAACGAGATGTACGAGAACAGACCTGAAAAGACTCCTGAGCAGTGTTCATCCCATATGTCGCCGGTTGATTATTGTTTCCCCCCTGATCTTCAGGATTCGAAAGACGTTCTGTTTCTGCGTTACTGTCGACTTCGGTGGGCACCCAAGTTTCCGATTGGGGAGCACCTGGGTTTAGGCTGTTGTGCGCTTCTCTATGAGTTGAATTGAAAAGATACCATGTGAGCGAGTTCTAGTTGAATATAGAGAATCACTCACAGATTAGCTATAGTTAACTCCATCGTCCTGGGGGCTCTGTGATAGTAGTAGGTGTCAGACACAGACTGGCATTTAAAGGAGACAGTCGTCTGACGAACCTACTCGGTTCCGGCCTATGGGAGGTGCTTCAGTCAGATATCATAGCAAAAATATAATCAAGGAGAGACACGAACCCAGCGATTTGCTGATAGGGTACGATTCCTGTCGGGGTAGCGAGCATCTTGTCGGCTCAGAAGTCGGGAAGGGATGAATGGTGGTGGTGGGGGAGCAACAGAAAGGTATGTCAAGTGGCAGGCGTCGACTGTGGACGGGGAGGTGAACAATAGCAATGATCATCGGCCACAGCGCGCGGGAGTTATAAAGCTGGAGCGCTTTGGCAGCCGTTGCTTTGGCTTGCGTGCTTTGACCGGTCCAACAATATCATCGTGGAAGTCTTGATACGCGCATCATACATGGGGGTCAAAAAGCTATAGTGCTTTTGACTGTGATATTGGAAGCTGTAGTGCTTTGACCATGGTTCAATCGTGACTGGAAGTGCAGCTCGTCACGCTATGAGATTTGCACAGGATGGACTTGCCTGAAATTTCCAGGGCAGGACTTTGTAAAACAAAAAGCGATAGGCTCTGAGAAAGTTGCAGATGGGAACCTGAACAAGGGGGTATAGGTCGAGATGTCTGGAATTCCGTTCTCAACAACAATTGCTGTTGCCAAATCAGGTTGGCTCCTCCGAGTAGAAATAGACGCTCGTGTGGCGCACATGGTCGGCTGACTGCTTCAGGACTTTGCAGTAACTTGGCGGKCTTTGACTCTGGAGCTCGCCGGAGGTGTCAATGTTTTCTTGGAATGCGCTCAAGCGAGAAGGTAGGACTACCCTCACACCACGCACCACTGCCAGCCCTCGTTTCACCAACATCTTCGAACTTCAGCATTCTCCCCAACACATTCCCAACATATTCCAGCTGTATTGAGCGCGTTTAACCCAGCATTCATTGACAATAGTGCCAAGGACGACTGGACGTGCCTTTCACTGGGAACCAGACACGTCTCTCGGGACCGACCACCGAAAGATACTATTTGCTGATACTCCGAGAACGAGTCCCGTTTGAGTCCCGTGTTTCCCCATCGAACGTGTGCAGTGACTGCACACTAAGACTTGTTCAAGTCAAGTGCCAACCTTACACATACATCGCAGACTGTATTGGTCATGGTCACGGTCGTTGATGTCAAATCATTTATCCAGATATCGCAGCGCAATTTACACACCTCGTCAGATTAGACCCGCTCAGTAACGGTTGAGATCGCTCAGTCGTGGTGGTATGTGAATTTTGACCGGTAGTCGCTACAATCCATCATTCCGACGCGGCCAAGCTCTGAGAGGATAGTTGGACATTCTCAGCGTTCAACGTTCGCGAGAACAGAGATAAGGTACAGAGAGAAAAGCAACCAGTCGTCGCAGGTCCTACGCTAGCCGCTGGAAGCCGTCAGTGCTGACGAAAGTAAGATGACGGTCCGTGGACCCGCATAAAACTGAATTTACTCCAACTCCCAATCCCATCACCCATCTTGTTTCCTTACCACCACCATGCCAGGCGCAGATTCAGATTTCCCAATTGATCTTAAGCAATTCAAAAAGTAAGTAGTATACTGTACTAGAAAATCAGGTTATCGTTGCTAATCAGTACTTTTACATCCCAGACTTGCGCTCGACCCGAGCAAACCTCAATTGACCGATGAGCAGAGGGCAACATTGAAGGCCAACATCCAGCTCTTGCGAGATGTTATCGTGCTCTTCACTGCAACAGGAGCCGCCCGGGGAGTGTCTGGACACACTGGTACGTGTCTGATGAATATGCTGATACCAAGATCGTCGTTGTAACCATCGCGTACAGGTGGTGCGTACGATACCGTACCAGAAGTCTGTATGCTCCTGGCTTTGATTGAGCACAAACATGAAAACTACATACCCATCCTCTTTGACGAAGCCGGTGAGTTTAACCTTCAGATATACCAAATCGGTCTTTGATCGGATCGCGCCCTAACAGGCCATCGTGTCGCGACTCAGTATCTCCTCTCCGCGCTTGAGGGTTCTTTACCCGCTGAACACCTCCTTCATTATCGTGAAGCCAACTCCAAGCTTCCTGGACACCCTGAGCTCGGTCTCACTCCTGGGGTCAAGTTCTCTTCGGGACGTCTCGGCCATATGTGGTATGTCGATCTGGATACTCTGTTCAGCGCCTATGTTCACAGACCGTTCCAAGGCCTCTAGTCAACGGTGTCGCACTTGCCAACCGAGACAAGACCGTCTTCTGCTTGGGATCTGACGGATCGCAGCAAGAAGGTAACGACGCCGAAGCGGCACGACTTGCGGTCGCCCAGAATCTCAATGTCAAGCTCTTCATTGACGACAATGATGTCACCATCGCTGGCCACCCCTCAGAATATCTCAAAGGATACCACGTCGGAAAGACCCTCGAGGGACATGGCCTAAAGGTCATCACTGTCGATGGTGAAGACGTCGATGCTCTCTGGGAAGCTATTAGCATGGTCGTGACATACGATGGCCCGGCCGCTGTCGTCTCCAAGCGAAAGATGGCATCCGGCATTGCCGATATCGAAGGCAGCACTCACGGCCACGATGTAATTCCTGTAAAATCCGCCATCAAGTATCTCGAGAGTAGAGGATACCCCAACTTTGGTGAAATCCTCCTCAACATCAAGCCTGTCTCCCAACCGTACCTCTACATCGGATCCACCAAGGAAGTCGGAGCGAACCGTGTTGTTTTCGGTGAGGCCGTCAACTTGGTTTTGGATAAGATTGGCAAGGAGGAGGCAGCGAAGAAAGTCATGGTCATTGACAGTGCGTAAACTACCATTATACGTTTCTCCTCAGTTCATAAACGCGCTTCTATAGGTGACTTGGAGGGCTCCACGGGTCTCAAGGTTATCCACCAGAAGCACCCTGAGGTTTTCATTCCCTCCGGTATCATGGAGCGTGGAAACTTCTCCGCTGCTGCTGGTTTCGGTTTCACTTCAGACAAGTTTGGTGTCTTTTCGACGTTCTCTGCTTTCCTTGAGATGCTTGTTTCCGAAATCACCATGGCCCGCTTGAACAACTGCAATGTCTTGTGCCACTTCTCTCACTCTGGTGGTAAGTGCAATTCTACTTATCTGAAAATATGTTTTTCATGAACTATTATAGTTGACGAGATGGCTGACAATACTTGCCACTTCGGTATCAACTCCATGTTTGCCGACAACGGTCTTTCTGATGTCGAGTCTTTCCTTTACTTCCCCGCCGACGCCCTTCAAATGGTCGCTGTCGTTGAGCGTGTCTTCTTCGAGCGCGGTCTCCGCTTCGTATTCTCCACCCGTTCAAAGGTGCCTTATATTCTCAAGCCGGACGGCCAGACCAAGTTCTTCGGCGAAGGTTACAAATTCGTTCCAGGCAAGGATGAAGTCATCCTCGAAGGAAAGGCTGGTTACGTCGTTTCGTTCGGTGACATGCTTCACAGGTCTTTGGATGCTGTCTTGAGATGTAGGCAGGAAGGTCTGGATGTTGGTCTCATTAACAAGCCGACCTTGAACATTGTTGATGAACAAGTAAGCGCTGATGCTGTTTATGTTTGGTCCTGCAATGCTGATTTTGTACGTTTAATAGATGATCATGAAGATCGGCCAGAGCCCCTTCGTTCTCGTCGTTGAGTCCCTGAACCAGAAGACCGGGGTGAGTAGTTCTAATTGCGCCATTCTCTTCTATTCACTCAAGAATCTACTTAGCTTGGATCGAAATACGGAACGTGGCTGCTTGAGCGTCAACTCACGCCCAAGTTTGGATACATGGGTACGACCAAAGAGGGTATGATTTTCTTTTCCAATCCGTTGCTTGGGAACAGCGAACTGACAACATTCTTTGTATCGCTCCTGTCTTCTATTCTAGGCTCCGGAGGACTGTGGGAGCAGATCCCTCATCAGAACCTTGACCCTCAGGCAATTATCGTCAAGATCAAGTCTCTGGCTCAGGCTGCGGCTGTGTCTCACTAAACTGCGCATTGCGGACTAATAAACGGTCTCGTGCATATGCCATTGGGTAGTAGAATGGATGCATAAGTGAAGTTCGCCGGTTGTATTTGTATCGGAATGGTGGTGGTGGTAAGCAATAGATTACCATTGAAAACTGGATGAGAATTACAGAATTCAAATGATGTGTATGCCAGTGTAAAAAAAGACTACAATATAGAGTTTTCTTTCTTTCTTGTACGATGCGCATCCCCTAAATTTGAGTTCTATGAAGCCTCATAGCACATGCTGACAAACAATCTTGACAATCTCCAATGTCTAGAAAACTCGTAAGAAACACTAGTGGCCGCCGAGACATGAACAAGAGGGTCAGATGCACGTAATTCTGTCATCTCGTGAATGAGCACCAACGGATAATCTGCTTTGCGACTGTATTGAGCTGTATTGTCATATACCCTGCAGGAAGGATTTTCTCATTCAACTCTGTGCGGTCGTCGGTGTGTACGCGATAACGAATCCAAGTTCTCTGGTTCCGAAGCTGCGTTCCAACCAGATTGGGCGAATTTTACTCTAGAGAGCTGGGGATAATTAGACATCAACTGTCAATTTCGGACAAATGTTCCTGTAGGTCGTTCTTCTGGACTGGGCGTTACAAGCGTAGAACTTAGAAGGAAGGAACCTCTCAGAGATATGAGGGATGATGTCAACCGGGGCCGCGGCTCGGGAACTAACTATATGTTCTCGTGGTATAAAAGTGGCTGAAGAGAAACTACATAACATTCATCTGGTTCCATCCGCTCTCTCTCAGTTCTTCGTCCGCATTCGTGACTGAATTGCATCTTGTGTCTCTACTATGTCAAAGAATAAATTCGGTGCTACAGCCCTTGGAGGGTTCGCAACGACACCAACGGAAAAGGACCCCTACAGATATCAAGTAGGATTCGGGAACAAGTTCGCCACAGAAGCTATGTGAGTGCTCAATGACATATTCAACATGGACTTCCAGTTGAACGACGAGCATGGCAGACCTGGTGTCCTTCCCAATGCACAGAACATGCCGCAGAGGAACAAGTATGATCTCTACACCGAGTCGGTAAGAGCTTCCGCATCATTGACATCGCTCTGTGGCGTTGTCTGACACTGGCTAAGATGACTGGAGCTTCATTCGTCGCTCCTAGAGCAGAGAATCTGAACGTGTGCGTGGATCTCTGCCGTAGGCGAATAGCATCTGAGTTAAACCTTCAACAGGTTTCTCTATCGCATTCGGCCATCCGTAGCTCACCAAGGATTCACTAGACTTCCTGATAATCCTGATGTAAGCCCCTCTCCTCCTTAGTAGCCTAATAGCCCGTTTTTGCTGAGTATCCATTTAGCTCGAATCCAACTTTCTACCACTCAACCCCAAAGTCAACACCAGTCCAACGCAGCTTGCTTGGCATCCTTTTGATATCCCTCCCGACGACCAGAAGGTCGACTTCGTGGATGGTCTCAAGACAATCGCAGGAAACGGCGACCCTACGCTGCATGAAGGATTGGCTATTCACGTATATGCCGCAAACACGTCTATGGAGAACAAGGCATTCTGCAATGCAGACGGTGAAATGTTAATTCTGCCTCAGCAGGGCAGGATAGACGTTCAGACAGAGCTCGGGAAGTAAGTTTGAAACCTTCTTCCATGCTAGAGAGAGAGACTGAGTGAGGCGGTAGAATGATGGTCCGCCCCGGAGAGCTGCTCGTGATCCAGAGAGGAATGAAGTTCAAGGTACGCATCAAAGCTGGATCTGTTCTTCGATGAAAGATTTCACGTCCGATTTAGGTCAAGTTCCCTGATGGTCCTTCTCGTGGATGTACGTGTGACGTGTGATTTTCGCTATTCCTTCGTTGACAACTTTCTCTCAGATATCCAGGAGATATTTGGTTCCCACTATACGCTGCCAGAGCTAGGACCACTCGGCGGCCATGGTCTAGCCAATCCTCGTGATTTCGAGACACCGCTCGCAAGCTTCGATGTAGACCAGAGCCCCTGGGAAAGTACGTGTAGTGTACCGTCGCTGCCGCCCACTCGCTGATAAGTCTTTGCAGTTGTTTACAAGTCAGTCCCAGATCTGCATTCTCGTGAATGGAGGTGGGGTTCTGACCATAAATTCCAGAGTCTGTGGCCAGCTGCACTCTTGCGCTCAAGAACACACGCCGTTCGACGTTGTGGCATGGCACGGAAAGTGAGTTTACCCTCCCGGTCGCTATTTTCCCAAGCCTTCTGACGTCGGCGGCCGACAGCTACGTCCCATACAAGTACGCACTCGAGAAGTTCGTCAACGTGGGAAGTATTTCGAAAGACCACATTGACCCCTCCATCTTCTGCGTGCTCACGGCCAAGTCAAAAGCGCCTGGTGTCCCTCTCGCTGATTTCTTGATTTTCAGCCCGAGGTGGGATGTGGCTTCTAACACCTTCCGGCCTCCGGTGAGTAGCTAGCTGTTTTGATCCAACATTTCTCGGGTGAACAGTGCAACGAATTGCAGTATTATCACCGCAACTCGGCGACGGAATTCATGGGTCTGATATACGGCGACTATGGAGGGCGAAGTGACGCATTCCAACCTGGAGGTGCCAGTTATGAGACTGGCTTTTGTCCCCATGGAGGTAGGCCTGACCTGCGCTTGCAGAAAATCCAAAACTAATGCGGCATCTGATGGGGAATAGTGTCATACGAGGAGTTCAAGAAGGCCACTGAATCCGACCTGCAACCGATGCGTATCCACGAGGGAACGATGGGTGAGCCTGAATGACGATTGACCGACAATATGCACGCTGACAGAACGTACAGCTTTCATGTTCGAGTCCAGTATGATGTTCACCATTACTGACTTCGCTATGAAGCGATCCGGAAAGCTTCATGGTGCGTTGAGCTTTCATATTCAACTTCCTCTGTCTCATCTATTGCACAGAGCATGAACCAAAGATGTGGGACAATTTGAAGGGCCAGTTCATGAATCATTTGGATGAGGTGAACAAGGACCTGAAAGCGGCTGGTCTTCCTAGCTTAGGTGGAACGACAAACGGCACAGTGAATGGAGTGAATGGGTCATAAGCCGCAGTTGTGGACATTGATATGTGTATTTTAGTGTATTCTCGTAGCGCTCGATCCCTGCTTTTGGCCAATGAATATGTCTGTCTGTCAATTGGGCTGAGGTAGCCTGAGAAGATATAGTCGAGAACAGTGTTGCTTTGCTGGAAAGCAGTTCCAGGCGAAAGGGAGTGGAAGGGTACGATCCCGTCTGTTTAGCCGATGAAGTATCATAATACTGAATGCAACTCTTTAGACAAGGCTTCTATAAGTAAGGCAAACTCACCAATGAAATAATCCCAACGTTAGCGAGATAGATGCCGGTCTAGGCATCGTCTCCAAAGGAAAGCAAAGTCTTACTAGTCTTCTTCACTTTCTTTTTGGGCGGAACCTTGCTCTCTTTTGTGTCAAGTCTATCTTCGGCATCTCCTAACACCTTCCGCTTGAAATTAGAAGACTTGCTAGAACCAGACTTAGAAGACGAGAATGATAAACTAGGTGTAGGAGTTTTGGTCTTAGGCATATCTTTCTTCGACTTCGAGGACTCGGCCGGTGTCTCGTCAGACAGAGACTTATTTTGTGGTTCGGGCAGGGGTGGTAAGCCCTTCTCTACCAATGTAAGAGTCAATTGGGGTGAAACGAAAATATGGACATGAATGATCACCTTTGCGCCTAATATTCTCAGCTTCTCGCTCAGTAAGATGCTTTCCCTCCTTCAATACAACGACCTGAGGCTTCTCATCGCCATCATCCTCATCAGCACTCCCTGGATCGTCTGCAGGCCTTTCTGGTATAGCAGGGCGCCGGGGAATAGGTGGCCTACCGGAGCCATCGTTAATATATTCGAACTCATCATCATCGTATTCGTCCTCGTCAGGTACACCAGCAACTTTGTTTTGTAACTTCTGAAGAAAAGCGGGTACTTTCTTTTCATAGGCAAGTCTAGACGATACTTGATGACGAGTAAGTTCTTTGTTGCGCGACATGACGGTCGAGAAAGAAGGATTCAAAATGTTTGGTCATTCAACGAGTGAATCAAACAAACTTGCAATTTTCTACGACGTTGAATGTCCTTTCGGGCGTCATTGGTCACGCTAGCGCAAAGGAAATCATCTAAAGCATGGCTTAATCGCCAGTATAGAGACCCATACGTGAAGCAGCGTGCTGTTGGGGACTACCACTCGCGTTCCGCTTTCAAACTGCTCGAAATACTGGATAAATACGATGACTTCCTCGACAAACCCGATGTCGAAGTGGTTGTTGATCTCGGTGCCGCACCTGGCGGATGGAGTCAAGTAGTTGCACAAAGGCTAGGCTGGACACTGGGAGATGAGATGTCTTCACCAGAGTTCGGACTCAAGAAGACGACTGCGTCGGGAGCCAGGCCTCGGAAAGTTCACCCCACCACTGATGTATATGACCCCTTGAATATCGATGATTTCGAGGAAGAACTCAGACACGGGAAAAAGGGCAAGGCTTTGGTCGTTGCTGTAGATCTCTTACCGGTCAAACCGATTTATGGAGTGCAGTCTCTTCAAGCCGACTTTCTGAACTCTCGCACTGAGCAGATGATACGAGGCTTGATCGACCCTACCGGAGACAGGCCTGCAAAAGTGGATGTCGTGCTATCAGACATAGCCGCGAATATGACCGGGTACCCTGACCATGACGCAGAATCCAATCTCGAGGTCTGCCAGGCAGTGTTCAAATTCGCCCAAAAATATTTGCGGACTGCTGCAGAGACTGGTCGAGGAAGGGGCGGTGTTCTTTTGTACGTTTTTATGCTATTTCTAAAAAAAACCACATCTAAGCCTGTAATGTAGATTGAAGCATTTCATGCATCCCGACATAACTGATTTCCGTCGAAAGGTTCTGGAAATGAATTTTCGTGATGTCCTTTACTACAAACCTCATGCGAGTCGAGACGAATCCAAGGAAGGCTACTTTTTGTGTCGTGGCTGGGAGCCCCAGTCAATCTGGGGACTGGAGTAAACGGCAGGTAACTGCGGAAGCTTGTTCGATCCATTCCTTACTGTTCCAACAGCCCTCATCGCACCCCATAAGCCAGTGCGTGGAAGCAGCAGCTGAAACCGTACGGGCCCAATCTGTGCTCGGAAGTTATGCACTTTGTTACCCGTCTGTTGTAGGGAGGTCGCGGAGGATGCGGAATGTATTATTTTTTTCGAATATTTCGGCTTTAGCTGTCGCGCATTCTCGGGAACGATCCTGCGAGCAAGCGCCAAGGGTAGTGGGAATCATAATTTCGGACACAGACGTTCATCAACTAACACCACTTTGTCCGGACTGATGCCATAGGACACCATTCACCCTGCTAGCAAAGACTAGCCAGTAGCAATCAAATAAGGATAAGAAATGACAAGGGGAAAGGCCGCTGGATCTCGTTCGTTCCATCTACTACTGTCCTTTCATCTGCCACTGCACGGACAAAGCCAAACAATTAAACCTATGCTTTTCGTGAACTATTTGCTCCACAGTGAAAGATGTGGAGTCCGTGGCCTTTTACAAATCCCGTCCTCCGGTTGATGGAAAAACGAGCGGGTCTTGTACACTTAATGTTGAGCTCGTGGCTATTCACCCCGTAGCTCCCGGATCTTGCGAACATCTAGTTTGAGCGCGGAGGCCAGTGGCTCGTGAAAGGGGGCCCGGGGCAGTCTCACACACTCTCACAGCGGTCTCAAGAGTTGTACACCTCAACTCCATTTGGCATATGTTGGACTGATCCCATGCACACTCAATGCCGCCCGCCAAGACCAACCTCGACCTAGTTGTAACTCGTCTCGGTGCAACATCGCCAATCCTCAGCACAGCTTTGATGGCCTTCCTCAATCCGGATGGCCGAAAGGCGCTAATTAGTACCGCTGTCATGTTTGTATAAAGGCTGGTTCCTTGGGTTGATAGCACTTCAGCTGGTCTCGTTTGCTTCACTCCCCTAGGCGCTGGTTCGTCTTACGCATTGCTGTTTACCAGGCCAGTCTACGCGTAATATCTAGATATTCAGTTTCTTCTCCACATTCCTTTCAGAATGCGGACATTGCTTTTCGCTGCTGTTCTAGGTCTGCTGGTGCACCTGCAGGTATATGCACACCCTTTGGGACAGTACCACGACGCTGTTAAACGTGGCTCTTCTACGAAAACTTCATCTGCTTCTGCCAGTACAAAATCTGCGTCTGACGACCATGGATCTTCATCAAATAAAACCTCTGCAGGAGGCAACTGTTTTCCCGCACTTGGATTCAAGATGCCTTCAAGTCCCCCATCCTCTACTGACGGTTGGTGGTGTGATTATAAAGAGGAGTATGCTTTCATGGGTTTCGGTTACGAAGTCACTGCCTGTACGTTTCTCGAGCTTTCTATCCTCGTTTTGTGTGGTGGGTGCGAGAAGCTTACTCTCCGATTTCACATGAAGGCCAAAGCTCTGCTCAGCTCAAGAAAGAATTCAAGGATATTCGCGAGAAATTCAAGGGCCGCTATGTTCGTCTTTATGGAGCTTGCGACAAGTCCGGATTCTTGTATGTATTCCTCTCATCACTGCAAGCATAGAAGTTCTTCTGACCGGAGCCCTCTAACAGTGACGATTTGATCGATGCCGCTTGGGAAGCAGGCATCGGAGTGCAGGCATTGATATGGGTGAGATATATTTCTGCGCAAGTGCGACGGCCTTGGCAAAGCTAATTATGTGCCAGTGGGGCTATGACAAAAACTCTAACACCATTTGGAAGACTCGCCGCGATGCACTGATTGAAAATCTCCATTCTAACCCGAAGGCGAAGTATGTCGTTCGTGTGGTGCAGTTTGGTTCGGAGCCGCTTTTCGATGGTGTATTGAGCGCGAAGGATCTTGCATCTCAAGTTACCCAAGCACAGCAGAAACTCAAGGACGTTGGGATTCCCGTCACAGTTTCAGATCTTGAGTGAGCATTTATGTAGTTCCGATGTATCCAGTCAGCCTCATGTCCTTAATCTTTCTTTTTCTTTCTTTCAGGGCAGGATATGAGGTATGTCTGCATGTACCGCTGATTGGAATTCGAATCTAAAAAGAAGTGGTTGTCTTCATCCATAGCATGCGGATAATCATGGTCAAGCAGTGCTCGATGTGATAGACTTCATCGACGCTCACACACTGCCCTACTTCAGCAGCGGTACTACGACTGGTGTGTAACAATTCAACAAAGCTATAAATTACTAGCTAAATTGGCGCCTTTTAGCCAAAACATCTTGGCCACACGTTCAAAACACCCTGAATTTGTACGTGGCTCATGAATTCTGCTCTTTCACAATGCACCTAGTGACTCGAATGTGTCTTGATGCACTTGCTAGCTTCATTAAAAATGGCAAAGGAAAAAAGATTTACATGTCCGAGGTAAGCATTTTTGAGTTGAATCGTTCACACAGCTCGGCTCACCACTGCCTTGCACTAGAATGGATGGCCATCTGAGAAGAACGAGATGTTCACTAGTAAGACTGCAACCGCAGACGTACAGAACGAAAAGGTACCTTGTATTACGTTGACTTTCACTAGCTTGCTCTCTGAACGTGTCTTAGGACTACTACGATCTTCTTGATTCGAAATGCTCGTACTTCAAGTCAGTTTCTGAAAGTCCTGGCGGTATTGGCTGGTTTGCACACCTCTACTCGGATGATATGGAGCCCGGGTACGGAATTTATGATACCAAAGGGAAAATGAAATTTGCATTTAGTCCCAAGACATCCTGTTGATACGATCCAAGTATGTAGACGACGCTCCCTGTCCCATCAGTGTCCGTTATTCGATGGTAAATAGCAATAGAATAAGGGGGAAATTGTTCTTTACGTTGCCAGTTTGTGTCAGTCATCTCGTCGAGGTTGATGACGAGGAAGGACGCTAAGCGCGCGCTTACCTTACAAACGCCTGAAAGACAGCTCTCAGCGAGAAATTTCGTACTTGCTCGATGCCTATATGTACGACGTGTACCCGCTGGATACCCTTCCTCTATACGATATATCAGTCTGCATCTAACCTTAGGTTGGAACAGTGCGTCCGTGTCTTCTCAACAGAGAGTACACTGCATTTGCTCATATGTATTTTCGTTTTAGCCCAGCTGCCGTGCATTTGCAGATCCCTATGTCGAACATGACACCCTGACTCTGCTTATCGATCTCATATTGTTGAAACGAGGTGTCTATCGGCACTTATTGTACAACCGAGGCTCGAGCCCTCGAAGGGCGGGTGAAAGCTCTGCAACAACAGACCGTGATAACGACAAAAAGGACGGCGCAAAGAGGGGTGATTTCGATGAGAAAGAAAGAGTCAGTGGGATCAGTATGAACTCCACGCCATTCTCTATGTACTGAATGCGAGTTTTAGTCGCGTTGGGCCCTTGTGTTTCGATTGGGTGCAACTCTGGTATTTGTGGATGCATGTACGTTGGGATCTCCATGCGTTGCTCGACTATAAGCTGACTACTGTTTAGTCATTCGATGGAGCCATCTAAGTAGGCGCAGCCTTGTCTACGATTTCTCATTCTAATTGTGCGTATGGTAGATCCAAACCAACCGCCAGACGTGTCGCCGTGGTCCATAGAGACAATCGCCGCTTTCACGCGAATATTCATTGGATGTCTAGCTGGTGTGTCCTATGTGAAATCTTCACCCTTCAGAGTCTCATGACTTCGAGCAGAAACTTTTGCTTTTCACTCAGGCATCTTGTTGGCCTGTTTTGTGCTTCTAAGACTTACAGATGCAATGCGTGCATTTCGACACCAGAAGCACAAATCTTTTGTCTCAGATATCCGCCGGGAGTTCAGGTTTGTGGACTTTTTCACTCAGACTTTTCTTTATACTGATATGTTTTTTTTGACATTCAATAGGTTTTCTCTGGTCCCTCTATCGCTTTTCTACTCTTCCCTCACCAAACTCTTCCTTTTATTCTTGCTCACCATATGGCGTCCTTCATCGTCTCCTCTACCTATATCCCAGACTTCGACATTCGCTTCATGGAACACAACGTTATGGGACGATATTGATATTCTAGGCGCTTTGGAATTTTTGAATGACGACCAGCTGGACCGAGAATGGATTGTCAGGAATGTATTGGGTGGAATGTCCGCCGGATTTGGGCTACGTGGTCTGTAGATCATCTCTCACCTCTTTTGGCGCCTATCTTACAGAGACGATAGTTATACTAGATGTTCATCCACTCTTTACGGCTCTGATCATTTTAGTCGGATGGATAATCAAGAATCTCATTGCTCAACTGATAAGTGGATGGGTTGGCGGCGATGTGAGGACTGGAGAGGCGTGGTTGGCGTATAGCATTCCTTAATTTCCCTCACGAAAATTCTATAGTGTGTGCGTCCAAAATTTATCTGATCCTGTCTGGCACTCACAAATTCTGACAGCTCGTGTATAACTCGATGAATATTATTACAGCTGTGTTATAGCTACACTTGAAATGATTGCAATGTATACAACAAGAATCCCAGATAAAATTTGCAGAAGCCTTCGTCGTCCCTCAAAGGAATGTCATTTGCTCAAGAGATGGTGACTTTCTTCGGCGGAGCTTCTGGTGCCGACTTTGGGAAAGTAACAGTCAGAACACCGTCCTGCAGTGATGCCTTAATCTCTTCCTCCTGTAACAGTATTGGTGAGTAATGCTCTAAGCTACAAGTCGACTTTAATTCTTACCTTTACCCCTTGAGGAAGCCTCAACTGACGAGAGAACTTGCCAAACCTCCTCTCGCGGACAGCATAGCCATTCTCTTCATGCTCCGAAGACGATTTACTCTCGCCAGAGATAACGAGGCGACCGTCTTGCACATCGATCTGCACATCCTCCTTCTTAAGGCCCGGCAACTCGAATGATGCGGTCACGGTGTTCTTGGAGGCGTCTTCGTGGAGGTCCATTCTATGGAAAGGAAACATCAGTAACTTGGACGAAATGCTGAAGATGCGAAGGGAACATACCTTGGTCTGATGGACCTTGTCACGGCGTTTGTTTCGCCCTGATTCTGCTGGGCTTGACCGCTAGCAGTGGATCTTCCAGAGAAGAGCTCGTCAAAGAAGCGGTCGAAGTGGTAGAAGGGTTCGTAGTAGTAGACGGACATGGTTACTAATGTAGCGAGTCGAGTCGAGTCGAGGTAGTAGCTTGGTTATTCGGTGAGTTTGTGTCTTTTGTTTGAGTTATTGAAGAACTTGCACGACGTGGGCCTGACATTTATACATCCCAGGGTGTTTTGCTAGAACTTTCTACGGCTTGAATACGTGTCCATGAGACAGGTCCTTTGGAGTGTCAGAAGGTGACCTACTTCGAAGGATGGAACCGCCGAGTCTTGTCTTGACTTTCGGCGAAAGCCCGAGAAGAGTCGGGGTAAATGGTGGAAGGTTCGAGAACAAGTGGCTACATTCAAGCTTACAAGTTTTGGGATGCAGTCAACAAACCTTTCCTAAGCTCAAGTTGAGCTTCCCCTTCCTCTCAATTTTTTTTGCGCGCAGGTAGTATGCCCTTGGAGTCCTTGCACAATGCAAACGTCCTGAAGGTCATCGACGTGTCTGCTCACCGGCGCTTCGCGCGCTTAATCGCCATGTTAGGCGCTCATAGCACGTGATGGAGGCGGGTGACGTCAGACAGCGTCAGACTACATGTAACGTGAAAGACGCGTCCGGCTGTGTCCAGTTTCGAGAACGTTCACTTTTTCATACGTAGGACATGAAGTAAACAGAGCGTTCG
>RCHF01001142.1:0-50410 GCA_003987895.1 Neonothopanus nambi
ATCATATCAAACTTATTTAGTATGAGCTTGGCGCGCGCAGATATATATGTACACAGCAACAGATGTATATTTGGTCGAGGTCCAAGCTAAGTGTCCAACAGCAAGGTCACCAGCCCAGAATTCAGGTTTGAACACACAGAAAAGGCACATAATTCAGTACGACAAGTCACACGGAAGATAGCTTTCAAAGAAAGTAAAAGCGCCGGCATCGCACAAGAACTTGCAAGAATCATGCAAGAAAGAGAAAGAAGGTTGCTGTGTAGCGTTCACATCCGCAGAGAAGGACGGAGAACACAAAAACACGAGGCTCACACGAGTTTTGCTTCCGAGGTTTAAGAATGGCTTGGAATACAGGCGGCAAAGGACAAAGGGGGGAGAAAGGTAAGCTCCGGTACTTGACACGGTATTCGCGGACATAGTGGGGTCACCAAAGCGCTAAGGGTGTTCAAATCCTGATTGGAAAGACGTTATATGTATCATCAGAAGCTTGATCCACAGCAGTAAGGAATTGGAGAGCGGTTGTCAGGCGATGTCTTCGGAAGTGAAAGTATCATAAGTAGATGATGGATTGGATGAAATCCAAAACGACGTGGCGTTGGAAAGAGGAGTCCATCAAAACGCAGCAGCACAGAGACTGATAAGAGATCGTGGACGGGGTTAGAGAGGTCGTGAGATGTTGTGGACGTGTATGTGTGTCGCAGCACAAAGGTGAGACAAAGAAAGAAGAAAGAAGGCGGCCGAACGTCGAAGAACACCGAACAAGGGAAGTCCGGGGTATACATGTGAACGGGTATACGGGAGGCGCCGAGACCGGAAGGAGCTAAACGATCAACCAATCAACATCATGATTGATGACTTGACTCGATGAACACAGCTTTGATGACTGAGCAGCGCTGAAGAGATGAATTGAAGAATCACTGGAGCGCCAACTTGCACGACGAGGCGCAAAAAGACAGCAGAAGCAAGAACGCAGCGGATGCAGCAAGTCACGGTGAGACAAACGAGAGTTAGGAGCCAGTAGACGAGAATTTCTTGGTCGTCAGGGACGTCAGAAGGTCGCTAGGGCAGCCGAGTACATTGGAACCTCATATCTGTCCACTGGCCGCCAGCGAAGGTTCAGTAGCGTCGACGATGAGCTGGACAGCAAGAGCAATGAAAGGCCAGCGGGCACAGAAGAGGTATAGACGGATAGGCGGAAAGTGAATGGTGGAGTCTGAGGAGTGGACCACAGCTTTACGTAATCCTTGATTTGTAACAATGAACAAATAAGAGCGGAGTTTAAATTAAAACATATATAAGAAGCCCCTCTGACTCTGCTCTAGAAATCCCCCCGGTTCCCACGCTCACACTTGATTCTAAAATTTTTGTCGACGATGTCTTTCGCGTTGCCCGCTCGCCCGGTTACTTTTGGCCGCTCAAACGTATCTGTTCAACAGCAACAGCTCTACCAACAACAGCAGCAGCAGCAGCAACAACAAATTCAGCAGCAGCAGCACAATGGTCTCGCTTTGCCCACTGGTAACCCCTACCTCGCGAAGCCTTCGACAGGTCTCGCTTTGCCAGGCCCCTCACCGCTATCAAACTCTTATCAGCCGCCGTCGCAACAAGCTGCGCATCCCCAGACCAGCCCTGTGCAGTCTCAGTCCCAGACGCCACCGTCTTCGGCGCCATCGCCGTCAAACGCGGTTGCTGGCCCGTCGACACCGAACGCGTCTGCTGTTCCTGCTACCCCCGCTCCTCTTACTCTCGAGCAGCAACACATAACTGCTGTTGAAGGCATTGTACCTACGCTCCAAAACATTGTCGCCACAGTCAACCTTGACTGTCGACTCGACCTCAAAACTATTGCTTTGCATGCTCGCAATGCCGAATACAACCCCAAGGTTGGTATTGTTCTTTGATAAACTTTTTATGTGTGTGCATGTCGAACTGTATACATTTGCTCCCGCGTTTAGCGTTTCGCTGCTGTCATCATGCGTATCCGTGATCCCAAGACCACCGCGTTGATCTTCGCCTCGGGCAAGATGGTGGTGACGGGTGCAAAGTCGGAAGACGACTCGAGACTGGCATCGCGAAAATACGCGAGGATTGTGCAAAAGTTGGGCTTTGACGCCAAGTTCTCGGAGTTTAAGATCCAGAACATTGTCGGCAGTTGTGACGTCAAGTTCCCCATACGACTGGAAGGACTGGCTTACAGCCACGGACAATTCAGTAGTTATGAGCCAGAGGTAAGTGTTATTGTATGGTCGCCGACTTTTACTGACTTGTGCTTCCTTTAGCTGTTTCCTGGTCTTATCTATCGTATGATTAAGCCTAAAGTCGTGCTACTCATCTTCGTATCCGGAAAGATTGTATTGACTGGCGCAAAGGTAAATGTTTTTATTATTAATTCTTCATTCTTCAACCATCGCAACAGATGGACACTTGCTCGTCGTGCTGATGAAGGGTGACGCCTTTCATCCATGGGCGAGTTTTTTTCCTTTCATTTGTGAGGGTCGCATCCTACAGCCGCATCCCGTCACGAGCCGTCGTCGGTCATGCTGGTCATGCCCGGTTCTGCCTTGAAGGTGTTTGTTGCTGGAAGACAACAGTGGAGTCTGTTTCATTATGAACATCATCCGCTGACGCTTCTCTGCCACCATTAGGTCAGAGAGGAGATTTACACGGCGTTCAACACCATCTACACTGTGTTGTGCGAGTTCCGAAAACCTTAAGGCGCCATTCGAGGAGTAGAATCTGGGCATGGACCAGTTTGCATTGTCGATTTCATGATACACCCCCTCACCCTGCCTATTTTTATATCCCTTTTCTTTCATTGCGGCAGGGTGATGGATGCTGGTGATGACGACGGCTTCTAACGACTAAAAAGAAAGATTGTACGCAGCTTTTGAACCGATAAATGGGTTGGCGTGTTTCTCTTCGCCCTTGTCTTCCTTCCTCTAACCCCTTACCTCATTGACATTGAGCTACCTTACTACCTCCCTGCATCACTGTATCAATTCGTTTTACATTTTGGGCATCGTTTCTTTTTCTTTTTCTCTTGCACGCAATTACCATCATTCCCCACCCTGCCATGCATTCACCCTACATATATACACATACACATCGTACTTATACATATACATAGCACACTTACTGTTCTTTCTTTTACTGGTACTACGGTACCCTTTGTGTTTGGAATACTGTAATGCAAAGAATAAAACAGATTTCAACCACAAGTTGAGGGAGTGAGACGAATAAGTGAGGCAGACCGAGTCGAGAGACGAAGCTGACGCTGATGATCAATAAGAGACAACATCGCGGGCTCACTCGATCCATCACTATCTCATTACCATTTCAAAGGCCATGGATGTAAACTTCAGAAAGATCGATATCGATGCATTCGACGAGGAAGTCCTACAAGAATCTGAGCTGTACGAAGCGGATCCTCGAGACCCATCACAAGCTCTCGACGAAGCAAAGCAGAGACAGGTTGCTGTGAGGAGTCTGTTGGCAAAGTACGTGGGGGAGCTTGTCTCTTTCTTCCGGAGGACTTATCCTCGGCGGTTTCTTTGCCTAGGAACGATATAGCTGGAGCCTTGGCGACTGCACTGGACAATGCACCCTATGGACCGAATGTCGAAGACGCGAAGGTGAATTCCCTCAAGCGCGCTCTCTAGATTGTTCGCCGTTATTAATGAAGGAGTTACCGTTATTCAGATGGTGTCTCTCCAAACTCTTCTTACGATCCTCAATTCTACAAAATCCACCGAGATACCCTCCGTTGTTAGATCTCTCTCACAGGACTCGCAAGATACACTCATGAAGTATCTCTACAAAGGCATGGCAACGTCGGGATCAGGAGATACTAGCGCGAGTGTGTTGCTCGGATGGCATGAGAAGGTACGTATCGAGCAACATCACCATCCCACCTGGGCCGCAGTGCAATTTATACTTATTGGTACTATTGAACAGCTCACGGAAGTAGCGGGAACAGGATGTATAGTACGAACAATGACGGATCGAAGGATTGTGTAGGAACTCGGTAGGAACAATGCAGAACAAATGATGGATAGGGATAGACGGACGGTAATACGTTAAGTGTTGTACGGTATAATGAAGCAAAAATCGTGACTTGATTGGATAGTTCCGCTGGTCCAAGTTACATACTCATCCATCGGCGCAATGCCACCGCAGCAGGAGGCCTTTTTTGTGTTGGATTTGGGTTTATTGATTGATTCCTCGTGTACGTGGGGCGGTAGAAGCGGCGGTTGAGTTTGCTCCTCTGTGAGTTCTCGCGATGTCCGAAAGTCTTCAGCTTTCGACATGTCTCGTCTTAGTCCAAGAGAGCCTTGGACTTCGATTTCTTAAGCTTGACCTGAGCTGAATCCTTGTCGACGAATAGCAGACGAATCGGACCGTCGAGAAGCAATGGAAGCGATCGTTCATTGCAAGCGCCTGGAGGCCTCGCGACATAAAACTGAACTCGCCTCTCAAGCTCCGTTGTTTCCTTTTCTTCTCAGAATTCGGCAGACATGCATTTAACGGAGATCTGCAATGCGGCATGGTCCTAAGCTTCCTATTTCTCAGGCTCTCGGCCTTGTTTCTCATCTCTCATCATATTTTTCCTGAGTTTTCCATCTTACTCTCTTTTCTCTTTCTTTAACAGCCCTTCATGTTCTTCTTCCGCCTTCTCGTTTCCTGCCTTTTCTTCCTTCTGAATGCCTCCTTCGCCGCCGCTCAATCATCTAACATCGCATCCCGAGCGGCTCGGAGAGCATTCAGGCACGCTCATGGTTTCGCTCGGGACGTCCACATCGCGTTCGGTGCTGTCCTCAACTCACGCCAGCAACCGCAATCGCAGGTTCGTTTGACCTCGGATACGGCGGTTGTGTTTTGCAAGGCTGGAGTTGGAGGGAGTGGAGTAGCTTCGACAGGAAATTCTTCTGGATCCTCCGGGTCGAGCTCTGTGAGCCTTGGTCAGGGAACAGCGACGCAGACAGCTTCAAGTGGAGCTCCAACGAGCTCCGCTGTTTCTACGCCGTGGAAGCTGGTTGAAGAGCATGTATGTGGCGTTGGTTCCTTCTGATAATGATCAAACTCATTCGATCGGTCTTGTAGAGTGGTTCGAATTTCTTTGATGGCTGGACCTTTACAAATGCTTCTGACGCTGGTGATACCGGCGGTGAGTAGGAGTTGTTCTGTCATGAATTAGATCCCAACCCCTAACCCTCTGTTTAGGTATCGTTAACTACGTCGATCAAAATATTGCGGTACGCGCACTCAGTCCTATCGACCATGCCACGTAGCTCATTGTACCATACTGATCCAGACCTCAAATAACCTCACCCAAATCACCTCCGACGGCAATGCCATTATGCGTGTAGAGACGACCCCAGTGGTCTCCGGTAACCGGATGAGCATAAAGATAACGACCAACACTGCATATAGCGAAGGACTTTGGATTTTGGATGCTGTTCATATGCCCACTGGTTGTGGAACCTGGCCGTAAGTCAGATATCTACTAATTTGATTATCAGCCTCATTAATTTTCTCTTCAGTGCGTTTTGGACGGACGGTACGAAAATCGAAACTTCCTTGATTTTGATCGTTATTTATTAAGGAACTGTCTTTGGTTCTTGATCCTAGGTCCCGGAATCTGGCCCTCAGGTGGAGAGGTCGACATCGTGGAGGGCGTCAACGACTACACCAACAATCAAGTCACCCTTCACACCAATGTAGGATGCTTCTTGTCTTCCACGAGTGCTTCCGAGGTCAATATGGCTGGTACGATCATCACCGGGACGAACTGTTCCGCGTATTCGGCAGGCTTTGGATGTGGCGTTCGTGCCAACTCGGACGTGTCGTATGGTGCTGCGTTCAACGATAACGGGGGCGGGGTTTTTGCTAGTGCGTGCTGCGTTGGAGTTCTTTAGCTGTAATATGGAAACTCATACGATTTCACTTTCCTTATAGTGACATTGAATTCCTCTGGCGTAGCAGTGTACTTTTTCCCAAGAAATTCAATACCAGGCGATATCTCCGCTGGAACCCCCTTGCCCGCACTTTGGAGTCCTCCTATGGCCTGGGCGGATTCATCCGCCTGCAATATAGCCACCTTCTTTGGTGCCCAGTCAACAATCTTCGACACGACACTATGGTGAGTTTGATTGCTACATAGCTTAACAATGTTAGTTTCGATTGATTCTGTAAAACCATTCTAGTGGGCAACTGGGTGACTCAGTTTGGTCTGTTGCTTGAGCTCCTGGTCAAGCTCAAAGTTGCGCAACGCGTACGAATACAGCGACGTGCGAAGAATTTGTGATGAATAACGGGGCCTCGTTACAGGAAGCTTGTGCGTTCTCATTTACGATTTTATAGCACGAATTTTGTCTGACTTATGGATTCTTCACTTATAGATTGGGAAGTCAAGAGCGTTCAAATCTACCAGATTCCTTCATGATGACGACGTTACGATTCCGTGTACATTAACGTTATATAGATTTAGATAGGACGACGCCGTGCGCCGTTTGCTGTATTTTTCTTCTGTATTTTTGGGCTACATATACACGATTAACACAGGATGTATTTATAAAAACAACACATATGTGCATGTCACCTTCAAAGAGCCACTTACCTAGATAGACCATCGCGTGAAAAGAAAGAAAGCACCACTGACAAGCTTAAGGTAATACGTATATATAGCGGGGGGGCGGGTATTATACGAAAGTAGGACATTACAGAAACATATACACGCTCACTCCGGAAACCTCAATAACAACGATCCTCACAATTTCTATCACATCCGAACCTCCCTTCCAGCCATACCGAATCCCTCGGAAACCGGACAAGAGTGCAATTCATCGAGGTTCGGTGCTGCTCAGCAGGACTTCTAGAATGGTTGAGAAAAAGTAGAATAATAGAGCGTATGCACATGAGCCATATAAGGAATACTCCAAAAGAGGGAGAAAAAACAGAGAAAACTGGAAAAGACGTAAAGAAAGGGAAAAAAACAAGACAGTCCGGGATTGAAGTCTACCAAGTTGAGACTTAGACGCCTGCAACGATCCTGTAAAGGAGATGAAGAATTAGCACCTGAGTTGACGATAAGAAAAGACAAGTACATACTCTTCCGCCTTGTTCAGGGCTTGGACCATGCTTATGACCTCCTTCCTCCTATTCACGACATACTCGCTCTCCTTCAACAAATCATCCAACACCTCCGGCTTATATAGCTCCTGTAACAGCTCTCGTTGAAGGGTCTCTTTCGAATGATTGACCAACGTCAACGTGATCGCCTTTGGCACCATATCGATCATCTCCCGCTTGACGATGTTGAAGTACGAGTGGATGAGCAACTCTGTTAAAAATAAACGGTAAATTTGAATCTGAGTGAGCGCAATATAATTTAAATACGTACTGATGACCTCCGTCTCCATCGTCTCTCGCTCACTCAATGCCGCCTGAGGCTTGATCACCGCAGGAGGAGCCTCCATTACAGAAGGTGCGGGACTACCAGATCCAGATTTCTTAACAGTTCCTCGCGTGCCCTTCGATGAGAAGAAAGATCCAAAGAAGCTAGGCTCTTCCTTCTTCGCATCGACATCAAGGTCTTTGTTGTTATTAATGACGCCTGGCGCAAGCTTGCCTGTCTTGGGATCAACGGGCTGCTGTGGTGCTGGCTTGTTGGCGTTGAGTCTGTCAGTCACGATTGACATGGCCTATAGTTCAAATGTAATGCGCTTGAGCTATTGAACAGTCATATAATAAAATATGAAGCGCACTTTGTGACCATTGATGAAATCGGGATGGGTAGTGTTCACATAACATGCCTGCATACTATTCAGAATATTGTCAGGGCGCCAGAGCCAACGGGAGTGGGAATTGATGCTCACGCGACCATGTCAGAGACCAGTTTCGTCGTTGGGTTCATAGAAGCCTTGAAGAAGTTAACTACAACAGAGTTGAACCTCTCCCGGAGAGCAGGATACCGCCTGAAAGCTTGCTATTTCCGGATTGGCGCCCATTCAGACATGAAGTGAATAGTAGATAAAGTTAAAACTCACGATCTTGCTCAAAAGCTGGCCAAGAATGCGGATAAGCTCGTCATATACGAGCTGACAGCATTTCAAACTCGGCTCTTCTAACCGCTTGATCTGTTGTTTCACAATCACTTCGAACGCCGCTGTTCCGACGAACAGTGCTGGTGTAGATCCCTGTTACCCATGCCTAAGCCATCTGACATAGGTGTAAAAGATGTTTTTACGCACAGATGAATTGTACAAGATCGTTCTGATATCGCCATCCTTCACCTGATCAAATGGATCGATGCTCTTTATGCCGTTGTTGAACAACTCATGGAACACGAAACTGATACGCGCTCCTCCGGAAAGCTCGTTAATGGACAAATCGTTCGTGTTACCGTCGATGACAGTCCGGAACTCGTTGGTAAATTCGGTTATTACAGAGAGTACAACATTGCCAGAGTTGGCGTCCGCCAGAGGGCCACCAAGCTGCATGAGCTCAGCGTTGTATTTCTGTAACTGTTGAGAGATTCGGGTCTTGATGTCAGGAAGAGTGGCGCGGATGTGATGCATAAGAATCTAAAATGGGAGGTAAGCATGCGAACAGTGAATGTGGAACTGAATGGCAGAGCAGACCATGTTGAGCTTGCGGGTGAGGAAGGGGGTACCGCAGTATTGCGATTTGCCTTTGTAGGATGGGTGGTTCTCAAAGAAGTCCCGTTCGGCTTCGAGTGCTAGGCTGATAGATTTGGAGGAGTCGATGTCGCGCTGGCCACGGTTAACTACAGGAACATAACCCATACGCAAGGGAATGACACGACCAGCAAGAATGTCAACCACATCCGTGCCAGCATCCCTGTAGTGAATTGCATTGGATTTTGAGTATTACACCCGGAATTGAATTCAACACTCACATAAGATCAATCTTGGTCAAAACACCAATGGTCCTGTTTCCGTCCGGATCCACCTCTCTCGCCATCTTCAACCCATCCGAGTTGGCCAAATCTACATTAGCAGGAGACACTGCCAAAATGATACATGCAGGCTTCGAGATGTACTTCATCAACATGTCTTTTATCTGCTTCTCAATGTCTTTCGGCTGATCTCCCACAGGCACTTTGGTCAAACCGGGCAAGTCAACGAGGGTTAGGGTGAGGACTTTTGGCGAGTATATACGCAAGTTGATGGGTTGGGGAGAAATGCCTGCATTACGTCCGGTTTTAGCTTCAGTGTCACGAACAATTTCGTCCCGAATCTTATGGAAGTCGTAGAACTTTTGACCAGGAATATGCAGGAATTCACCCCATTCATCGGGATTTGCAGCAGCGTCGCCACCTTCCTTGGCTACTGGTGAGGCTGGAGGACAGCGGGTCAGCCTTAGAGTAAAGAGAGATATTATATGACGCACCAGATCCATTAGCCTGTGATGTTGCAGGTCTATGAATCAGTTGTAGAACCTATCGGACAGACTATTAGGATTCTTATATAACCTCGAGGTCAATTACACACCAGAGGCCGCCGCGTCACAATACCAGTTCCACGAGGCAGAAAATCCCGACCAACGATGTTCTGAATGACATCGAGAGTGTGTTAGAACGCTATAAGGGAGAGAAATTCGCATTTGCGCACCTCGAGGACACTACTTTTACCACTACTCTGACTTCCCAAAACACATATTTGAGGTAAATCTATCTGAGCCGTTGACGCGCCGACAGCATTGAAGACATCCTGGAGCTTGTTGACGATAGTGACAATTTCCGAGCCTAAGCCCGCTGGACCAGATGTAGACATTTTTCGGGCAAACCGAGAAAGATGAAAGTCGTAAGAAAGAAAGAGGAAACTGAAGTACAGGAGCCGCAGCGAACAGATACGTAGACCAAACTTGCACAAAGCCTCTTCTTTTCCACTTGAAGCTATTTGAATCCTTCCTCAACGTTCCACAGCTCTCTTCCTGTGCTGTCGAATATGACTCAACTTCGTCAGCTGTGCGCTTGCTGCGTGTTCCTACTGAAGGCTGCGGAACTCGTCTCAAGTTTCGATCTCAGCATGGAATGCGCATGCCGAATCGACACGCCAGCTCAATGTGCATTGGATAAGGTTTAGCCTCGAAGGAACGCCGCAGAATTTGTCGATTACTCTATGAGTTACTCGTCTCCATGTTCAAGCTACATATACTAAAACACCGCTGCCGTTGGGGAAAATATGTCATGTTGTGCTTGTGGAAGCTTCATGGTCTTCATGTACGAAGTTGTACAGTCACTGCTCGAAGCCGGGGCTCTAAATTCAGTTCATGAATAAATTCTGTTCCTCGCCCATGTCAGGGAGGCTTCAGTCCTCCAGCCGACTCTTCCATCAGAGTAGCGTCTGGAACCATCAGCACCTGACGTTGACTGGATTTACTCCGTATTTTTCAAGTACCTTTTCACTGACCTCGCTGACGACGACTACTTAGGCATTCTTTGGGCAGCCTCTGATGATTCATCTCTTGCCAAGCTCACGAGAACACGTTCATTGGCGGTCCATGCCGCGGTCCGAACCAAATCGCGTCGGTTAGCTCACTCAGGTGTATTCATATATAAATGAAATCACTGGATCCCCTTGTCTAAGAAACTTCTTTCTAAACCTTCATCACGTATAGCACAATGCATGTGTACGTCCTACCTATTCCAACTTTCGTCCTTCTAGCCTTCTGCGCCAGTCTGTGCTCATCGGCCCCCGACGCGACGCGCACATTATTCTCTCCCCTTACCCCGCACAAGATTCTCAACACTACCAAGGCGTTGCCTTCACCGATGGAATATCCTCAATATACAACGACCTGGAACGTCAGTAACCCCGGTACCTGGCTTTACTTCATTCCAGACACATGGACTTCAGGGTTCTTTCCTACCTCATTGTACGCGCTGAACACGCGTAAAGAGCTCTGTGGTGCAACAGAGGAGAATGCCTTGGGTATTGCTGACTGGGTGGAGCTTGGGCAGTCCGTCAGTACGGCTTTGATTCCGCTGGAAACCAACAATACCAATCTACAACATGATGTGGGTTTCGTGAGCTTTCCCTTTGCGGAAGAGTTACTCGTGTGAGCATCTATTACCTCATATACGCGTCTTTCACTCAGTTTAGTCTAGGAACCCTCACAACCAAACTGCCATTCACGCCGTAAATGCGTTTGCCGCAGACCTAGCTGCGCGGTTTAGCCCTATCGTTGGCTGCACGCGTAGCTGGAATACTGCTGACCCAACCGATTTCACTGTCATCATCGATAATATGATGAACTTGGAAGTGTTATGGGGATCTTATGCACTCACAGGGAATGAGACGCTGAAGCATATCGCCACCTCGCATGCTGATACGACTATGGTCAACCATATCCGAGACGATGGCAAGTCTTCTCCTAGTTATTTCTTTGCTATATTCATTGTTCAAGTGCATTTCCAGGCTCGACGTGGCACGTTGTAGAATACAACTCGACTACCGGAGATGTGATTCGGAAAAGAACATCCCAGGGCTTCGCAGACTGGAGGTTCGAAGCACTTGTTGCGGATTCGTTCCGTAGGTTTCACTGATAGGGTACGAATTTTAATAGCACCTGGAGTCGAGGTCAAGCCTGGGGTATCTATGGATTCGCCAACAGTAAGAAAGCTCACATTTTCCACTAAATTTCTGATTCGAGCGAGGATTTAGTGTACAACCACACGCACAATCACAACTATCTTGTCACTGCTAGACGATTAGCGACGTATTTCCTAGATAACATCCCTGAAGATGGCATCGTGCCTTGGTGACTCCCATGGCTTCGTCCGCTGCATCATGGCTGATACATAATGATCGTCTAGGGACTTCAATGCACCTCTCAACCCTCCACCTCGACCGGCGGATTCTTCAGCCGCGACTATCGCTGCCAATGGACTTCTTCTCCTAGCTCAGGTAGAGACGATCGAGGAGAACAAGGAGAGGTGGATTGACGGTGCTATTTCGGTATGTCTGGTCTGCTATGCGGTGTCTCTTGTTCACATAGCTGAGGTCACCTTTTACTTCCTCTATCATTATGCATATCATAGATTCTGAACAGAATTACCGACCTAGCATGGGATCCTTCTTGGCAGAGCCTTCTTTCGAATGGAACAGTCAATTGGCCAGCAGGCAATTTTTTGACGGGAATTGTTTATGGTAAGTTCGGCGTGTGCTGTCTCCCTGGCAAAATGTACCAATTTACGATTCTTGTATCGTAGGAGATTACTATTATATCAGGGCGGCAAATGTGCTTGTCGAGATGGGGCTTGCTGCATGTTAATCATGTATTGGGCTCCAATGCCACTCAGCCTTCAGCATGGGCTATTTCCGATTTATTTCATTACTTAACTACAAGGGCGTGTTCAACTTCGTAATTCGACTGAGCGTAGCCACGATTGGGCCGCCTTGCTATCACGAATTTCGCAAGATGCTATACGGACAATGATTACTGTTACGGTCTCGTTTCTATACGGCTCCCAACTCAATGCGTACTGCATGAAGAGGGATGAGAACAAACACCGCTCCCAAAATTCCTTTATGTTTGGCGCTTGAAAGTTAAATCAACCCTAGTCGAACTGCCATCATGAGATCCACCGCTTCTCTTTCTTCTGGGGTCAACTCCTCCGACAACATATCCTCGTAATCCCGGGAGTCCTCGAGCATAGTCGTAAAATGCTGGCGTTCTAAAAAACCATCGTAATCGAAGTCATCATCATCTTCATATGAATTGAAATGGGTGTTATAGTAGCTCGCAAGGTCCAACTTCCGCCTCACAGGATCCCAAAGACACCACCACCCATCTTTTGGCAGATACTCTCGCGAATGAGCGTAATGGCACCGGTCCCCGAACTTGCAGATACCCATAAGGTAGAAGTTGCATACATTACGGCCTCTGCGATATTTTCATGAGTAGCCGAATACTTGAACTCAAAAATACGTACAGCTCATCTCGGGTCGCCTTTTCCTTGTCCGGAGCATGCTTGAACCGACATTCCTTAGCACCATACTTGCATCCATTGCCATTATGGAATCGACAGGGCGTCCCGTTACCCTGGTGCTCGAAGTCACTGGAATCGGAATCTGATTCGTGTTCTATCGGTCGAGCAAAACGCTCCTTTCTAGCATCCAATAATATGTCTTCGTCGTCGACATATTGGTTGTGAAGCGTGCTCCCATTGCTATCATCTTCCGCGGCTTTGTGCTCGTCCGATAATTCCCGCGTGCACACCATAGCTTCGCGGAACTGAGGATCCTGTGGTACTCTTTTAGCACAGGACTTGAAATCTACAAACGTATTTTGTTCGGTGAAAAGCATTCGGAATAGTTCATGAATTGGATTTCTTACCCCTCACGGCGTCAAGAAACTTAAGTTGGTTGCGTCGAGCTACACCGCGACGATAGCGGGCTTTGATGTTTTGAGGGTCATGAAGAAGTGCTTGGCTACAAGCATCTTCCGCGGCCCGATAGCTAGAAGATCGAGAGTAAGACATTCATCACGAAGCTTGAAAAGAGCGCTTACTCTTCCAGTTTTAGACGCGCAGCTGCAATATTAGTATAATAGGTGGGTTGTGGTCGGACAGCAATCGCACTTTCATAGTAGTTAATGGCGCCGATATTGTCGCCCTTCTTGAAGAGGTCATTTCCCTGCACATGAAAATAGCATGAAGAGGAATTTAAAAATATCCGAGAGTTAAGAGAGTAAAACGAACCTTTTCTTTGAGAGACTCCGCCTTCTGATGCTTGCGTTCTGAATTCGCCGCACGTTTCACGGCCCTCGCTTTCACCTCCGCTTCCCGAGGACGAGGCGGAAAGTTAGCATGCGAGGTGCTCGCACCACTAGGAGCAGGACTTGCTCTGGAAGTTGAAGGTCGGCTAGGTCCAAGAAATTCATCCCCCTCCGTTCCCATGCGGTTCGAAATCACGATACTTTGTCCAGCCTGTCTTAAACAATCCGAATACATGACCGGCCGATTCGGGTCTTTATCTCGAACGTTTGAAGGAGAGAAGCTACCGTCGGGTCCTATAGTTACTCCGTACCCATTTGAGTCTCTGGGTACCGAGACGACAGCATCGACCGATAGACCAGCCATAGCCATCACAACCCTTGAACTGCCTTCTTCCGAGTTGACGTCGCCAATGTACCCAAAATACCCGCGACCCACAGGAGCAAACGCACATGGTGCTTCGAGTGGATCAACAGGAAAGTAGTCAGAAGGAAAGACTCGAGACTCAATATGTGATGACGAGGAAGGATTATATATGGCATGATTGGGAGAAACGTGAAGGAGTGAGAGGGATTTGATGCTGTATGACACCGGAAGCTTTTTGAACGAATCCTCGGAGATTCCAGCGATGGTGTCAGCACTCGTGTTTCGATGCACAGTCGTCCTCAAATACGATCCGGCATCCCAAGAAAGACCCCACTGGTTAAAAAATCCCAGTGCGTCATCATATACGAGATTATTGCTGAAGTTGCATGCACAGATGACCTTGCCACCCGACTTGGCGTATTCTACGAGTTGAGACAGGACCTTCGAATATTCCGGTTTAGTGATGGCGGAGTCGATAACGAGCACGGCTGAAGGATTTGAAGCGCGCATCCTCCTTCTGAAGTCACTTTTCGTCTCGACTATAGGCCAAAGATGAGCGCACGAACGAATAGCGCTGAAAAGCTGGGCATTGATATCGCTCAAGAAGCGTTCTTTGAGCAAGCCAAGAGGTAAGATCTGAGGCTTTTCGGTCATATTTAGTGTGCTCAATTGGAAAAATTTGGGCCAAGTGTGTGGTACAAAGACTCGTACAGTGGCTGCACTCTGTACTGCGGAAAGTTGAAAGTTCAAAGCGGGAAATCTAAAACGTGATATGCACGTGCTCGTGATCCTCACTGGCCGCAACTGCTGACCGCTGAAGCTGTTGCGAAGCTGGCTCGCTGACCACTGTCCAGTCTTGTCCAGGTCGAGTGTCATTGATTAACGGTTCCCTGCTATAGCGAATGGAAGTCAGACAACTATTTACAGTAAGTATATCGAACTTGGATATCCCTGTGGTACTTCCTCCGAGTCGACATAGCCAAGTCCGAACGGAGACGACCTCAACAGAGTCGTCTTTTGGTACATCCACAGCAACGGTGACAGATACAAGAATTGTGAAACCTCCCTTCTGGAAAGAAGCTCTTCGACATGTGAGTGTGAGAATCCCCGAGGATACAATGAGCTAACCTGTTCATTCCCAATAATAGCTGTTTACTCGCTATGAAAATACAGAAGTTCGGACTCTTTGGAAAGTCCTTCCTTTCGATTGGGGTCTGAAACTCTTGATCTCTACCGGAGAGCGTTATCTGTCGATGTATTTTGCAGACACAGGTGGTCTCGGATCTATAAATCCTTTGAATGAAGCAATTCTCTTATTTTGGGATGCTCACGGTGCTGCACCGTCCTCAGCCCATGCTATACTCGCCCTTTCTCGTTGCCTATATGTGCGTTTTGGGCACCTAAACTTGCCGGAGGATCTGAAAGAATGCTTGGAGCTCATCTGCAGTCTGGATCCGGATAACTTCGCAGTAAGTCGTATATTATCATGTGCTGTAAATACTTTTGTGAAATATTGTACCAGCTCTATCGAGGCTTCAAGTTACCACAACATCTGGTTCTTCGTAATCAGGCTCTGGCCCTTGGCACCCATTACAGAGCTTTTCACAATGAGATTGATCTGGACCGTGCTGTAAACCTTCATACCAGATCTCTCGAGCTACTCGAACAAAATAACGACAAGGTCGCCCTAGAGCTAGCTGTCCAGCAGTTTCATCTTTCTCAAATGCTCCTCCTACGCTTTCGCCTACGAGGGGATTTGAACGATCTTGAGAAGACTCAAACTCTGGCCAGCAGTGCTCAAAACTACTTTATAACATCCAAAAGCAAATACGAGAACAGGCTCTCCTTCGAACTTGTTGACCGCCGAAAAGTTGATTTCGCGCTTGCCGATTGTTTCGGGGAACTTTATAATTCTTCTTCAGACATCATGTATCTCGAAAAGAACATTCTACTGCTTCAAGAACTTAGCAAAGTTGATTTCAGTACCAAGAAAGTGTTCACAGCTCTAGGTGAAGCCGCAGTGACGAAAAGACGGTATCATCTTGAGTCTCGAGACTTCTTGATGCCATGCATCCTCCATAATTTACAACTCGCTATTTCACTTGTTGTTCGATACCAGCGCACTTCTCGCACAGCGGACTTGGTTTCGGGTACGTCCTGTCTTGTAACGGCTTCAGCTGGCCTCTGGACCACACCTTCACAATACTTAAGACAACGGGGAAATAACTACCAGGTTGTTCTAGGGGCTCTTCATGCGTTATCTCCCCTAGCACGGTGTGTCCCTCCAGACCAAGTGGCATATCAGCGCGCACTGCTTGCACTATGCCACATATGCATTACGTTAATTCCATGCGTAGCATATGTCAGCCTGGGCTTATTCCAAAGACTCGATGTATTGCGGTTGACGGAAGGTGCCGCTATTGATGCTTCAGTAATTGCAGTATCAAGTGGCAGAATAGACTCGAGCATCAGGTTTTTGGAGCAGGAAAGGGCCCAACTATGGATTCAGCATGTGAGATTGTACTCCGAGTTCACAGGACTTCCCGCGTCACTTGCGAAGAAGTTGAAAAAGGCAACTACAGAGCTTATTGCCACTCCAGTGTTACCTTCGAAATCTCAAAGGAGGACGGCTGAGATGGAAGAAGAAGAGGACTCCCGAAGACGTCTGGCGACTAGATTTTATGAACTTGTCTACGAGGCCCGACGATATCCGGGACATGAAAGATTCTTCGGTGACAGGAGCTTTGAGGAGCTCTCACATGCTGCTCGGGAGGGGCCAGTTGTCATACTCGTCGCCGGTCATATATGTTTTGGAATAATCATCACTGGTCCAAACAAGCAGCCTCAGCGAATCTTCTTCGAGGGGGTGACCAAGGCGAAGTTAGTTTCAATGGCCCAGGATCTCGGGGTTCGGCAGGCTGAGCAACTGAACCATGAGTATCGAAATCCTTATAGGCTCACTGATAGACTCGACCTAGCGGAAGAAGATCCTGAGCCCACCACGCTTGACGACGTGCTGAAAGCACTATACCAAGATATCGTCCAGCCGATTCTGAATGCCCTGAATCTGAAGGTCAGCATAAGCTTTCTATTTAGTCGAGAATTTCCTTGCGATGATTCAACAGAGACAGGAAGGTCGTCGACGGCCCCGAATATGGTGGTGTCCTACAGGCGCATTTGGTTTTCTTCCTTTACATGCTGCTGGAATCTACGGAACCGAACAAACAGAGTCAATTTCTGACTATGTCATATCTTCATATACACCGACACTGGAAGCCCTACTTATGGCAAGGCGTGGCTGGCAAACAATCAAGCGCGATGTGCCCAGAGTACTTCTCATTGCATCACCCGAAGTCTCTGGCCAATCAGTATTGATTTCAGCCGAACGCGAGGTGAACGACGCAGCTACGATGATTCCAAAGCACGAGGATCATCTTTTGGGCGGGGTCCATAAGCTCGGCCCAGATAGCACTATGCACTCAGCCATTGAACAACTCCCATTAGCAACAGTAGTACACTTTGCTTGTCATGGCGCGCAGGATCCAGCCAACCCGTTGAATAGCGCATTTCTTCTCGGAAAAGACAGGCTCTCGGTAACTCAGCTGGCCCAGATGAACCTCAATCAAGGATACCTGGCAATTCTGAATGCTTGTGAGACTGCCACTGGAGATGTCATGCACCCTGACCAGTCGGTGCATCTTGCGGCGGTTATGCTGTTCATGGGATTCAGAAGCATTGCAGCAACGATGTGGTGAGTTTCGTGTTTCATCTAGTATAGCTGCGAATGCCTTCTTGAACTTGTTTGGAAGGACAATGAGAGATGACCACGGACCTAGAGTCGCAAAAGCCATATATCGTACACTTTTTCAAGACCCCAAACATTTTGGCCATAATCCAGACGACATTCCCTATGCTATTGATGAGATCGTTCGTCAGTTCCGCGATGAGGGATGTGAATCGAGGGACTGGGCAACTTTTATGCACTTTGGTATATAAAGAAAATATGTATATGAGCTTACTTACATATGTAGAGAAGATTTAGCTTCAATCCTGAGACAGAGGTTGAAGTCGACGCGCGATCAGCCCAACGCGACGCGACGCGTCGGGTTCGCATACCACGTGAACTCCATGCAGCGCCCTTGAAAGTCCCTTGAAATTGAAATTCGTTTCAACCTACATAGTGACTCGCACTCAAAGACCAAGACCAAGATGTACGGAGTCGTAAGTGAACATTGCTTACCTCGCACTAGTTTCGTCTTTCGTGCTAATAGAACTATCCAGGTGCGATTTCTCGACCATCCGCTGCTCCCAGCCGATACCCCAAATGATTACCCAAAGATTGTCAAGTCCGGTATTGACGAAGAAGGACAGCACCATAAAAGTCCTCCTATCTCAGGACCTTGCGGAATCATGACGCTATTTTATAAGCTAGGACGGCCTGATTTCATCGAGAAATTGCTCGACGTAGAGGGAACAGAAAAATTCGAGTTTAGAGCAGATATGAGTAGCACATCATTTCAAGATTCATACATTGAGAGACAAGGAAAAATGGTCGAGGTACGCAAAATGCACAAAATTTCCTCATGACGAAGCTAACTGATACTGACGATCGAACGTTAGATTGGATACTGCGACAACGGCGAGAAAGCTCAACATGGAGTCAGATATCGTATACACGATCCTGACCCAAATCTCCCTTACCGCATTGGAAAGTGGGAGCCTTTGTGCACTTCAGATTCGGGTTCTCCTTGGGGCGGCTCGGAAGTGTGGATTCGTGCCCAAAGCGAGTCTCTATGCAAAGGTATATGGTGGCACGAACACTGGCGTGCAAACATTGAAATCTCTTGGAGCGGTATGTCTCCGGAAACGCGCGAGGAAATAAACAGGTGGATGGAACAATACAAAATTGATTTAGCAGAGATCGACGCAAAAGAAGAGGAGGAGGCAGAGCGCTTCGAAGAGCTGTTCAAGGGCGCCGGTTTGAGCGTGCACAGGGCGCTGTATTGGAAATTGCAATTGAGGTGCCATGCGGATTGTGGTATCGAGTACGGAAAGTATCAATGCGGTAAATGCAAGGCAACGAGTAAGTGAATTCCATCCAATAGTGCAGGTGTGATCTTACATTTCTTGGTTACAGGGTACTGTAGTACTAAATGCCAGAAAGACGATTGGAAGGTAAGAATTTTCCGTAGCAGTGTCTTAAGAAGAGCTTTCTCATCGTCTGTAATAGTACCACAAGGATTACTGTGGAAGGGAAGAGCCTATTCCTCAGAAATACATCGACGTTTTTACTAGTTCAAGGAAGGCGCCCACCCAGCCGACCGCCTAATCGAGCTTGCTTATCGTGATTGACCTCTTATAAAGCAGGATTTCCATGTAACTCGAACGTATTCTGGTGTACATAATTCCAATGTCAGATCGATGGAATACGACGACGAACTGTACAAAATCGTTTAGTGACTGCTTTATTTGGCAGAGATGAGGGACGTACGCGATAGCTGGGGACATGATCTGAACGCTGTCTTCCACCAATGAGGCGTAACACAATTTGCTCATGACCAATGGCCAGCATTCTGGCACTCTGTACCTGTGGAACGAGATACTTCATAGAAGGAATCTTGCATATTTTCGATGGCATGATCCTTCGAGTCATATATCGTACACTTTTTTAAGATCCCAAACATTTTGGCCATAATCCAGACGACATTCCCTATGCTATTGATGAGATCGTTCGTCAGTTCCGCGATGAGGGATGTGAATCGAAGGACTGGGCAACTTTTATGCACTTTGGTATATAAAGAAAATATTTATATGAGCTTACTTACATATGTAGAGAAGATTTAGCTTCGATCCTGAGACAGAGGTTGAAGTCGGCGCGCGATCAGCCCAGCTTCAGTCCAACGCGACGCGACGCGTCGGGTTCGCGTACCACGTGAACTCCATGCGGCGCTCTCGAAATCGTTTCAACCTACATAGTGAGTTGCACTCAAAGACCAAGACCAAGATGTACGGAGTCGTAAGTGAACATCGCTTACCTCGTACTAGTTTCGTCTTTCGTGCTAATAGAACTACCCAGGTGCGATTTCTCGACCATCCGCTGCTCCCAGCCGACACCCCAAATGATTACCCAAAGATTGTCAAGTCCGGTATTGACGAAGAAGGACAGCACCATAAAAGTCCTCCTATCTCAGGACCTTGCGGAATCATGACGCTATTTTATAAGCTAGGACGGCCTGATTTCATCGAGAAACTGCTCGACGTGGAGGGAACAAAAAAATTCGAGTTTAGGATAGATATGAGTAGTACATCATTTCAAGATTCATACATTGAGAGACAAGGAAAAATGGTCGAGGTATGCAAAATGCACAAAATTTCCTCATGACGAAGCTAACTGATACTGACGATCGAACGTTATTAGATTGGATTTTACGGTAGTACTAGTGGCCAGAAAGCTCAACATGGAGTCAGATATCGTATACACGATCCTGATCCAAATCTCCCTTATCGCATTGGAAAGTGGGAGCCTTTGTGCACTTCGGATCTGGGCTACCCTTGGGGCGGCACGCAAATGTGGATTCGTGGGCAAAGCGCGGCTCTATGCAAAGGCATATGGTGGCACAAACACTGGCGCGCAAAAAAGATTGCTCACATTTCTTGGAGCGGTATGTCTCCGGAAACGCGCGAGGAAATAAATAGGTGGATGGAACAATGCCAAATTGATTTAGCAGAGATCAGAGCAAAAGAAAGGGAGGAGGGAGATCGCTTCAAAGAGCTGTTCAAGGGCAGCGACGAATTGAGCGCACACATGGCACTGTATTGGAGGTTGCAGTTGAGGTGCCATGCAGACTGTGGAGTCGAGTACGGAAAGTATCAATGCGGCAAATGCAAGAGAACGAGTGAGTGAATCCCGTCCGGCAGTGCAAGTGTAATCTTACACTTCTCGGTTATAGGGTATTGTAGTACTAAATGCCAGAAAGACGATTGGAAGGTAAGTATTCGCCCTAGTAATGCCTCAGGAAGAGCTTTCTCATCGTCTGTAATAGTACCACAAGGATTACTGTGGAAAAGAAGACCCCATTCCTCAGGATTTCATCGACATCTTTACTAGATACAGAAAGGCGCCCATCCAGCCGACCACCTAATTGAGCTTGCTTATCGTGATTGACCTCTTATGAAGTAGGATTTCCGTATAACTCGAACGTATTCTGGTGTACATACTTCCAACGTCAGATCGATGGAATACGACGACGAACTGTACAAAAGTGTTTAGTGACTGGGTTACTTGGCGGAGACGAGGAACGTACGCGATAGCTGGGACATGACCTTTACGCTGTCTCTTCCATCAATGGGGCGTAACACAAGTTGCTCATAACCAATGGCCAGCATTCTGGCGTTTTGTAACTGTGGAACGAAATAATAAAAGGAATCTTGAATATTTTCGATGGCATGATCCTTCGAGTCTCATGTGCGATGGTGATATAAATCTTGGATATCCATCGCTCGACCGTGAAGCTGCTTATTGTATGATCGATGATCCTTCACCACCTATGTTCAAAAACGGAGAATGACCTAAAAAGGACAACCCAATATCATAACACGCGATACAAACAGGAATTAATTCTTCGTCTAGTCAAGGTCCCGCATCCTTGTCTTGAGAATTGTAAAGATTCTTCGCAACCTCTTTTTCTCCTCCTGGTGACTACATCTAGCTTGGGCCATTACTAAGAGAGATTAAGCGCCGTAGTTGAGACGGAAGATATCGTTTAATCTGTGGCGTTGAAGATGAGAAATGATCGGGGGAGATGGAATGAGAGATGCTGACACATAGTAGCTGCCACCGTCAGGGATCAGATGGAACAGTTGGCTGAACTGTAGAGGGTTCTCGCCGTCATCGACCTGAAGCAAGACCGTCGTGAGATGGTACCGAGTCACCTAAAGACAGAAAGCGCGTACTTTCAACAGCCCGGTGACTTTCACTAATAAACTGGCGATTGTTGGCGAAGAAGGCTGAGCATCGAGAGTTGTCACCTTGTGTTCTACTTTAGAGAACGGAAGGCTCTGCCAAACAATTTTTCATGACGACAATCCAGTCTGAAGAATGGAATATACCAACGGTGAGTTTCTCGACAATTGAAGCACCACCCTGGAAAGGCTGTCCCTCCCAGGTCATCATGGATCCATCGCGCTAGAAATTCACAAGAGATCGGTCAGATCGCGCGTCATGACAATGAGCAGGAGAAAGTTGCAGTCGAACGAACGTAAAGAGAGGCCAGATTGGCACGATTTGAGTCGAATGTAGCATAGTAGAATTGAGTAAATTGGCTAGCGACGTTGTTGATATCGGCCATGATGGAAGAAAGAGATTGAAAGAGAAAAGAGAACTAAGAGGACGTTCAAGTATCGGTAACAGTAACAGAGATAACACGTGACCTATGTCGGCAAGTGAGACTTGTTTTCTGAACAGTGACTCTGAGAAACCGAGATTTCCTCAGCACTGATCATCACAAAATGTCCCAATTCTCTGCTGAACCTCAACGACCAGCCATGCGTCGCAAGTCTTCTGCCCAAAATCTGCTTTCTTCCTTCAAAGTTCCACCTAATTCCACTTCTGCTCCTCAGCCAAGTCCACAGCCCTTGTCTGTATCCAGCGTTGCAGCTGCCGCATATACGGGTCCGGCAGGTGCTCCGACGCCGACGGTAGCATCAACACCCATGGTTAGAGAGTGGGACGCTCAATCTTTACATTCCGACTCGGTGGGCACGCAATCCGCCGCGTTGAGCCAGGGAACTTCGGACGAATACCTTCGGGACCTCATTCAGAAGAGGATTTTGACTTTGACGTACATACGGAACATTCACGAGGGGTATGTTGTTCCAGGCTGCTGCAGTGCAAAAAGGCTTATTATCCAATGCAGGAAGAGTCATTGGTTTCACACTATCTATATCTCACGAGCAGATTTGGACCGGGAGTTTAACAACGTCGATATGAAGAAACGGTCAGTTCTCTCTGTCAACGTGACTTATTCTTATTGTATTCACTTCGCGACTAGGACGACCCGGTTTGCTATCCTCGGAATGTCTCTAGCCAACCTCCTGGATATCAATCAACCCCAAGACCTTCTTCGAGCACTCCTAAATATCCTTTTAGAATACGATCAAGCCAAGGAAGACAACGAGAAATCTAAGATGGTCAGCTACCTCCTATTCCACGCTCTCAGCAACTGAACCAATCACGCAGCGACCGCCAAAGAGGCTGTTCAGGACAAAACTTGGAGGAAAACGAACGGGTGTTCTTACCGAGTTCTCGGGGACCTATGTCGACGCTTCGGCAGATACTACGTATCTAGTAAATCCTCACACGGTGGGTGTACATTTACAACTCGCTTTCTATATGCTTAACCGTCAACCGCCAGCCTTTCCCACTAGACTACCATCAAACCCTCCTTTCTCTACTTGACGTTTTATCAGAAGTTTACAACAAGATCGCCAAACTAATTGGACCTTCCCCTCTTCCACAGTCCTCTCAGCACATGATGGGCCCATTAGGACTCCTTTCGCCCCATCCCGGCGTATCCTACCTTTTCTCCGACGCGCCCACTTCCGCACATCATAGCAACCACCAAACCCAATTTAGCCCAAACTTTACCCAGCAACAAATCCAGCCGCCAATTCTATCCGTACCAAGTGAGACGGAGTTGAGTAGTAGCCTATGGGAAATCGCGAATGCGGGCGGAGGACCTGCAGGAGCTGCAGGAGGCTTTGTATTTGGCCTGGGTGGGGCCGCGTCTAGTTGGTCCCCAAGTTTTGGGGAATTAGTGCTGAAGATTGATAGCAAGCTCAAGGTGCGGATGATACACTTAGGATTTTCCGTCATTTGTCCTGATGTCTGGTGTCCATCAGAAACTAACATCTACACTCCTCAAAGAGCTTGACCAGTTTGCTCGTACCGGAATCAAGGAAGAGCTTGCATCGCTTGACCCACTTCTCAGAAATATTAAGATGCCTGACCTTGATGGCTTTGGATCTGGAGGAAAAGCCTTTGACTATGAAGGAATGTGATTCTGTGCCCTGCTCGAAGTTATCTGATGACAAGAATTATGCATACACGTGTTCCTCTGTGAGTTGCGCTTCCATTCTTCTTCCCTACAAGCGAGATGTCAATAAGCGTGTTTCGGCCTCCGCTTTTCATGCTTCGATCTTTGATTGTTTCTGAGCATGTAATGACGCATGATCCTTAGGTCATAATACTTGCTGTGAAGAGGGAAGCTACTCATATGACGTCCATGTCGACCCTACGCTTCAACGCCTAAGCGTTCAGCTGTCCGTATGGCGTCGATCTGCCGTAGACTCTCATCATGGATCACTATCGGCTCTAGACCAGGCAGGACAGGAGGAGGAGGTCAGGTAGCACGCCATTCACTGCCTTTCAGGACCACTTCGCTATTTAGTCAAGTGTTGGTCAAGCCCTAGGAACAAAGCCGTCCTTCGCGATGGTCGTTGTACATAGTCTAGATGGGATCAGTCTCCCTGAGATTGATGGGCCTGTTCGTACATTCGTCGATGCAACACAATAACATCTGGAGAGGAACGCGAGCTGTCTTCGTGACATCTTATTTTGGATCGCCGTAAACTTTACTTTGCTGCACGGAAGATCGGCCGTCAACAGTGAGAAAAGTACACAAAATGAGGGTGAAGTTGAATTTCGTGAATCGGGTAGGTACAATATACAGGAATGCATGAATTTCTTTTTCTTTCTGATGTTTACACTAAATTGTCTGAACATGATTCACGCCTTGTGTAGGAGTCCGCCAGACCCAAATCGAAAGAAGTGTCGGACTATATCAATGATCGGGGGCGCTAGCGTTGAGCTCATCTGAGGCTTCTCAGTCTTTTGAGCCGCACTGGCAGGCGTCGGGCTTGCACGTGCAACTACGATGAGGGGCTTCATTGAGCTGTTCTTTACGGGGCAGATCCTGGGTCCAACTTACGTGGAAGTGCAGTTACAGCTCTGCGAGCCGCAGGCGTTGTCAGTGGGAACAGAGAAGGTCTGTAAATGGAATATCAGAAAGCTGGCGCAATGAGAGGAGAAAGGATGCTGACGGTGTACATGGCGATTTCAGTTCTGGTAAGTCATCCTGGTGACTTGCGTTTATATACGCTCCCTAAGTTTAGCTTGGCATCTTTGCGATAAGCCACGGGCTAGCTCCGTCAATCTGTTTATGAGAAAGTCGAGACCACGTCGATAATCGAAAGTTTAAGAGCTGAAGGCACTATTCAGTCGGGGTCTTCGGGAAGACTGGAGTAGATTGTGGCGTAGTCTAACCTAAGAGCTCTGGTCAGGAGATGAAGTTTATAGGACCTGATGCGGCTGTAGCAGAAGATACCCTGAGCTATGCAAATATGTTGAGCTCGAGCAAAGGATCCAAGGCGATTTCACTGACCTGTACATTTATAGTGTGCTTGCTGGTGAACAGCCTTCCCGCGTCGCTCGCCGCATTACCTGTCACCAGCCTGTCACTGTTCAGTATGGACTATTTATATAAAGCTTTGATATAATGAAGCCGAGTGTAAATGAAGTACTACATAGTGTATCGGCAGGGGGAAAGAATCACAACGCGTGGTCATAAGGAACGTCTCAGATCCAGTATCAATGCATTGGATCACACCGTAGCCTACGTAACATCGTTGGGCATTACACGACCGCGACCAGAAGATTGATAATTTGTGCCAGGAAGACTGCAAGCTATCAGATGTTTGAGGCTTTTGCACCTCGTGCAAGGTTCTAGATGAGCAAAGCCAGGCATTTGAGTTGAATGTGACAATTTTGGCGTACAATCTCTGACCAGCACGAAATCAATTTTTATTAGATATACCCAACTTTGACAATCACTTGAAAACCCGAAAAATAGAGAATCCGTAGAAGCAAAGCACGATCACATTGCGTTCATGACCGCGGTATAGGCGGCTTTTGGCTGATAGTTAGAGTTGTAAAGGAGAGGAGTATCACTTGCCCGCCACGAGTTGGCGTCTGAAACTCCCCAGGAAGTGATAGAAACGCATGCACTCGTTGCAAGACACGCTTTCACGACGTTGGTATAATCAGTAGCAGAAGCGCCAGCAATGTCGAGCTCCGTAATGGCGACTTCAACGCCAGCACCGGCAAGGGCAGTCAAGGCAGCTTGCACACCGCCAGTACCGCCAGCCTGAGAAGCTTGGATTAGTACATGTGAATTGCTCGCTGACAAGGTATAGACTTACGCTGAGATGCATTTGCGTTCCGATGCCATCAATCAGTTTTGTGCCGCCGCTGTTGAGCTTCTTGACAAGGTTCACCACACCTATGAATGTTCAGGCCTGCCGGTGGAGCCGAGGTGACAGGAAAATTAGATCATGTGCGTACCCTGAACTTTCGTATTGTTGGAGTCGAGATTGTAGTCGTTGATGTATAACCTGATGGATGCACACATTCGATCATAGGACAGACCATCGACGAACTAAATCTCACTTGGCCGTCGGGTCAGCTGCCCTCGCCGCTTGGAAGGCGATGGTGACAAAGTCCTAAAAACACGTTGGCACGAGCAGCAAGGCACGTAATGTCGAGACTTACCTCGCCCAAGACGTTTGAGAAGACACTAGAACGAAGAGTGCCATCTTCGTTGAAGATTTCGCTGAGAAAGATGGTTAAGCTTTGTGCCAATGACCAGATTAACTACTCACTTGCATACATCCCACTAGTTTCATAGAGGCAAGGTCATGAGAGGACTTCACTTATGGAAGGAAAGATGCATATACTCACAGCTTAGAAAACAAGGTTAGCTTATCTTGTGAGATTTAAGATGAGTGGAAGATAATTACAATATAGTTTGCCCTTATACCGTCCAGCAACGTTAGCAATATGGTTCTGGATGACTGAGGTCTACACATTCCAGAAAATTCTTCAGCGATCAATTCTTCAGCGATGGTTTGGGTCAATGATTTCACTAACCAAGGTAGCCTTGTCATTGATGGCAGAGACCCAAGACGGAAGCTGAGAGTGCCAGACTGTTGGAGGAGCCCTGATCAAGATTTGTTACGCAGGGTAGAATGTTAGAATTTCTTACCGAGAGTATGGCCACGAATCATCTTGCCGTTAGAGGTAGCCCAGTTCACAAGGAAGTCCGAGCCAGAGAAGGTAAAGACACCCCTCGTATCTGAAAGCCAATTACGCGTAAAGAAATGCAAAAGATGAACGCGCAGGGTGAATACCTACTTTCAGTTGCATCCCACTAAGATAGATCTTGATGAGGAAGAAATCAAGAAATAGTACTAGCTACTTCACCTTCATGGAGTTCTCTGGTGTCACGGCACCAAATTGGGCAGCCAGGATAGGCTCGTTCGCTGTAATGACAGAAGTTGTTACTGTAAACTCTTGACAGCACTTTGTCGAGGATCACCAACCAGAAATATCAATCGTGTTCTGGTCAGCAGCGGAGCCCTACAGGTACAAGGCAAACTTAGTTTCCCCAATCCAGTAAAGTAAAGGTGATCTGCATACCCAGAATTTCTTGCCATGGGACACAAATTTCGAGTTGAGCGTTGTTCCCCCGGGTCCTGATGTAGGGGTTGTGACGACGCTTGTGGAGGTGGTAGTGGGTGAACTTCCAGACGAGCCTGGCTGACACCTGCGTTGAATTCAGACTATTGCGTCAAGGAGGACTACAGAAAAGACATACTGAGAGTAGTACGGATTCTCAGTGACACATGTAGATCCTGCATCACCTGTGGAAAGTCAGCAAGGTAAGGAGAAAACAGAGTCTCACGCAGCGCAAACTAACAGACGGTCTATCAAGAGATGTATCAGTGGCGACTGTCATGGGAATCAAATAAATACTTACGCTACCAGAGTAACCAATACCACCGCCTACAAAGTCGACATGAATCAGTTAAAATACCTCAAGAAACAGAATTACGAGAATTTACATTGTCCCCAGACAGCTACAGCAGCAACCCGTTGGGAGAGGACCGCGAGGTAAACGATCGACAGCAACTGCCACATGGTTTATAGAGCAGGTTCCGTAGGTGGTTAAGTCAGTACAGAGCACGCATCTCCAACGCCTCTTTTATGGGAGAAAATTCAACGCCATCTTGCCAATACTCTCGGCGTGCTTCAACCCAACCTCGTTGGTCTACTGACCAAGCTGTATCGACGGAAAAATTATGATACCACGAGTTTGCCAAATCCATGAGCCAAGGCTCGGGGTTTTTTGGAATGAGTAACGGGATAACGTCGTCTACGCCAGATAGTTCAATTGGGTCATAGCATAGTATAACATCCACGTCGACGGTCGACAGGAGACAACATGAGACCCGTAGCAAGGCCTACTTCCGGAGAACCTTCGGTAAGTTGAGTTTGATCATGTCAATTAATACGAGAGAGACTAGGAAAATTTGATAGCATAGAGGCACGAAGAGAAGAGCAGTCGGAACGAATCAGTATTCTCCATGATGGGGAGTGCTGATAACAGTTCAAAATCGTTGAGCTGCAAGGATGCTAGGTCGGAAAAATCCCACTCAACGGATGCCGATTGTGAAAACAAAAAATTCCAAATCGCCCATATGACGCGGAAGCAACTTGAGAATGCGATGCCAAGCCAGGGCTTGCAGACGAACAGTCAACATTAAATCCGACATTCGTCCCCAGGTCTCCCCAGGTCCGGAACGCGTCTGACTGAAAAATCGACAGGTGTCAGCTCAATGTAATTCTACTAAAGCACATAGACGCGAGTGCCTTGAAATAGTACTTTCATGCTCACTCATCCAATGAATTTGTACAAGCAAAACCCCAGCATAAGAAAATTCGCTTGCCCTTGGAAAAATTGTGTGCTTGTGATTCAGATTCTGAAGCTAGAGGTAGTCTGGAAGTACCGGATTGCAGCTGCAGCTAGCCGGCAATTGTTGAGATTCGAGAAACATCGTGGTGGTTTAAGCCTGTTTAAGCTTCCCCTGTCACGCTAGAGCGCGAGATCACGTGAATGTGACAGTTACTAATCGAAGTCGCGTTCTTGGAGTCGTCATTCATTTATGAACAACGTCGACGGTTGAGCCGATACTTAACTTCGGCGACTTGAAATTCTGTCTATGGCCAGCAGCTCCGTTAATAAACTTCAGGCTTTAATCTCTAGCGTACAAGACTCTACAGACTTTCCGGAAAACTCTGAAGCGCCCGGATTACGCTCTCTTGATACTGCTCTTCGATGTCCCATTTGTTCGGAATTCTTTGACGGGCCCGTTACACTCAAATGTGGGCATTGTTTTTGCTCTCTGGTAAGGAACTTGATAGATGTTATGCATGGAATATGCTTAGATAATCGTTGCCGCCTCCAGTGTATTCGCCAATCTCTCCTCGTGCAACAGGAATGCCCGACTTGTCGCCAATCCGACGTAAATGAGGTGCATCTGAGGATAAATCCAGTCATGGAAGAGGTTGTAGCTGCGTGGAAACAATCTAGGTGCCTATGTACTCGCTGCCTTCAACTTCCAGCCACACTGACACATCCATATGTAGACCTTTCATCCTCCAGCGGCTCGATGAAGAGAAACGGCGGCGAGATACTCTGTCTAGACCAACGAAGAAACGAAAGATTGATGAAGAATCTGACGAGGAAATTGTCTGTATCCCTTCATCCAAGGACGGTGGCAGTTCCGACTGCGGCTCGAGTCGACCTCCTGTATCTCAGAAGTCAAAAGGCTTGGGCCGAGCTAATGAAGGCTCTTCAGATAACACCGGTGGCGAGACTTCAGCTGCTCAGGGTATGCTTTGCATTAAGGTTCTACTTTCCATTAGGTGCTGGTGGATCTGACTTACCGAGAGTAGCTGAGGGCTTTGTTGAGTGCCCTTCATGCACCAAACGCATACAACTCAAAGACATCAACAATCATTTAGACCGAGGTTGTAGAGATCAACCAGAACAATCATCCAAATCCCAATGGGCGAGTATTTTGGGAGCGAAAAGTCAAGCCGGAAAGGCCTCAAAGAAAAAAGGCAAGGAAAGGTGAGTCCCGATACTCGATGAGACTGCATGAATAACATCCATCTAGAGCCTCGCCGGAGGACGATGACGAACTACCGCTGCCGAAAAAATCATACGGCACCTTGAAGGATAAAGCAATACGAGAGATCCTTCAAGAGTACGACTTACCGACAACTGGTGACCGGAATACCATGATTGCGCGGCATGAACGGTATGTTTCCATCTATCTCATGCCACTACATCTTGTCACTATAGAAACATTTACGCCTTGCTGAAGTTGGGTTGTAATTTACAACGCCAACCTAGATAAGTCTCGAAAACTGCGAAAATCTCCGGATGTGCTGAGGCGAGAACTACGCCAGTGGGAAACTCAGCAAAAGGGTCGAACAAAACATGATATATCCGACCCTGTTGCGTACCAGGTGAGGGGTATTACGCACAATTCCATCTCCGCTGTGACTCAATACTATATGCAGAAAAAGCAGAAATCAGAATTTGACAAATTGGTAGAGGCGGCAAGAATTAAGAAACCTTCGTCTAATGGAGCTGTCTCTTCTGCGCGCGAAGACCGTCGGGCTGACTCGAATACTCAGAATTCGAGCTCACCAGCTCCGGGTAGTAGTACCCCAATCATTATTGATTCGGAGGAAGAAAGCGCGAAAGGATAAGGCCTTGAGCGCGTTTTCGAGCGTCTACGTCATTATCTGTTATGTATATATCTCCTATCTTGCTGCTTTTTATGACAGCGGTCTTGTAACATACATACTTATACAGTAAATTGGGCCCTACGGTTGGTCTCATACAGGTCACAATGCGAGTCATATGCTGGCATCGCTGTCGCTCGGAATGAGAACGTACGAGACGAACGGGACCCAGTACCTTTGTTCCGTTATTTTCTCTTCAAGTTTTCGTAAATACTTAGATATAGAGCGGAGATTTTGAGGTTGTACCAGCAGTCCCATCAAGTCTTCACTAATGAGTGCATTCTTGCCTACTCAGATCTCAAGTCATCGGCCTCAGCGACAAGACAGTGCGTAACACTCGGGAACGAGAAGGCATACATTCCATGGCAGTGCGGCAAAACTACTATTACTATGCCTGGCATGAGTCGGGCGAGTATATTATCATTGAACGTAAATAATTCGGGTGAGTAATAACGCGTTACCATTGCCATTCACCACTACCGTTTGATGGATGTACCGTTTGCGCCTTATAGCCAGGGAACCCGACATGAAACGTAGAAAGGAGATAGCGCGAACTTCACAGCGACATCGACGTTAAAAGCCGCTGAATAGGGTGTGCTGCGGTGAATCAAATATGAGCTCATTGGTTGGGAATAGGTTGGCCAACATTGATGGAGCACTAGAAGAGTTGTTCTGGACACACACATACGTCTAAAGCCAGGGACTATCGAAGTGGAGCCCCTTTACTAAATTCGAAGATAGAGCGCCCGAATGAATTTGATTTGTTCTAAAATTCCAAAGAAGGAAAATCTTCCCCAAGACAACGATTTCGCAAAGGCGCATCATCGCGAGGAAATCGCGTTTAGCACTCGGCCGACCTATACAAGGAAGGGTTTCAGTTTTGTTACCACGCATGTATAACGACCGATGTGGCTGGGATGCGGAAGGCGCATAGGTATTGCGGTGTTTTCGGATGAAGTGTGGAAGTAGTCGCTAATAGTGCCGCCCCGAAGAAAGAAAATCATAAGCATAATGAGCCCGGGGCTTGCCAGCAAGTGAGCCGGACCTGGACCCTGTGGCTTGAGCTCCCAAGATAGGACCATAACGTACGGTTTGTGGGCCCAAACAATGGATTCGGGAGTTGAAAGGAGATGACAACAGGATTGGGTGGCCTCGTTGGAGGCGCATGGTGATCGCTGAGGATCTCTTTCCGAGTAACCACTCGAGATTTTGGACTTGACGATGGACTGTAGAAGGAACAATGAAGCATGTTGTACAGCAACTCGGGCAGATTGACGGAGTTCATTGTGTCTGGTTATAGAGAGAGGCTTGTTATTGTTGTTTTCCATGTGGCACTGCCACGTGAATGCTCGGACTTGTCTGAGAATTTTCCAAATTAGGCAACTCTTGTAACCGTAACGAGGACAAGGGACCTTTTCTCCCCGCCAGTATAAAGCTTTGTCTCTGAGCTATGTCAATCTCTCTTTATTCCCCGCTTTCTTTCATCCCGTCTATATCTTACAAACTCTTATTTCTCTCATAAGTAATGCAAAAAATTGAACATTCAATTGTATGTCTCTTCGTCTGTCTTTAGCTTCTTGTCAAAGCGTCTCATATTTGTTGTCTTTGACTCTTTCAGTGCGGCTCGGCTTCCACGTCATACGACGAAAAGGGCCATAGCTTAATCCCTCAACCCACTGGATCTCACAAAGTCACTTACCGTGCCGATTCGCACTGGGACTTTTACCTTGATGTCGCAAAGAAACCCATAGATCTTTCTCTGATCCTTCCACACTATCGTGCAAGGTATCAACCCATCGATTACCGTATGAACATGTTTGTCGGTACTGAGTCAGGGCCGGTGAAGCTCAAGTTGGTGAGTCGACGCCACTTTTGCCTGCCTCGATCGCTCGCTAACTCAATTCTACTTAGTGCCGAACTGTCTCTCGGTCCAAATTCTACCTCGAAGTCCAGGGTTCTATGTCAGACGTGACTATCTGGCTACCCTCTGACTTCAAGGGCGTTATTCAACATTCTAGCAAAGCAAAGTTCTCTGCGGGATTCATCAACCGAATCATGGAGAATGTTCGCTTCAACCGTGCTAGCAGCGCTGGTTTTGACGAGGATTGCGTAGTTGTGGTGACACATGGCCAAGTCAATTTCCGTATGTGGGATGCCCAGACGTGCGCACCAGAGAGTGTACGCAAAGAGACTCTGAAGAGGATGTTCGGGTGCACGAGGAAGGCGCCTGAGACAATTGATTGGGACTTTCTGCTAGAGGACTAAACGAGCGAGTTTCTCGTACCCATTTGTTGCTTATCCTCTTTTTTTTTCGGGCTTTCGTTCTTTGTCGGCATGCTTTTTTCACCCTCACTTTGTTGATCGATGTTCGACTCATCGCGTCTCTTTATTACCTTGCGTTTTCGTTCTCTTTTGCACGCAACCTCACGTCTACCCTACATCTTACGGTCTCATACCCTTACGCATAGCTTATCGCTGTCAATCATTCACTGTAGCATTATACCATCTCTCTCCATATTCATTGTATACCTACCGCATTTGTAGCATTATCTATCACACTGGATCCGGTCTCCGTGTTCCTTGCAATATATCTAATGGTTTATGCCAAACGCTTCGTGATTGAGTGATTTCGACATACATTTCATAGAACATGTAACAATGATTGTGATTTAGACTAAGACATCTATTTGGTCGTAATGAAACATAAATGGATAGCAAACATGCATAATAATAGTCCGTTATGAATTGCAAAGAAAGCACAACAAGAAAGAAAACTAGATTGCACAAGCATGATCATCAACTCGACCTCTCTTTCTTCCACGCGACAAAATCGTCCAATAACGTCGGCCAGGCCTGAAAAGCTGAGTTAGGCAAATGAAGGAATAGACATGGAAAAAACTAACGCCATCAGACTCGTAGCCTTGTAAATCTGGTTTGATCGTATCGCAGAACTCGAGCATCTACATAACATGGTGAGTAGCAACCCAAAACACGAAGATTTTTGCCCATACCATACTCCACAAGTCCTTATTCGTCGCTTTATAAATACCCGACTTTTCCTGTATCGTCGATATAGGGACTGTCCACGATAGAGTAGCATTCAACAACCTACCGTGAGGAAATCTTGCACTTCTTGCATAAGAGGATACTTGGGTGTCAATAAAACCGACCATAACGCGCAAGAAGTCTAGTCATGCTCAGCTACCCCACATCGACATGAAATGAACAAGGACGAAATACCTCCATATCAATATTCCGTGATTGCCTGTAATGTAATGCTATTAGCACGCCTCACGCGAATGGACCCACCGAAACATGACTTACTCAGGCTTTGCGAGATTGAAACAAAACATGTATAACTTATGGAATGCAGACTTCCTGTCTTGCGCGTAGGACACGTAATTCGATCGGTCATAGGGGTCTTTCTTTGCAACGGACCTCACTGCAGGCTTGTCGAAAATTAGGAGATTGTCAAGATCGGATAGGGCGGTATATAAAGGGGGTAAAGCAGCAACTCTACAGAATCATCAGATAAGGATCGTTGAAACAAAGAAAGAAGCGCACTTCAATGCCGAAGTCCCCGCTACCCATTCATCCTTCGTGAACTTCCCCATCTCTTTTGAATCCAATTGCCATGCGAGTATTAGCGGCATTGCACCGTCAAGGGGGATTTTCGCATCATTGCATAGCTTTTCCAGTCCTTCTGGTCCAATGACCGTGGGGTCGTCCGCGTCAGCGTATGCCTCGAAGAGTTCTACTGCGCGAGCAGGCGTGTACGATTCAGTCGAAGATGCGGCATTCTTAGCAGGTGTTGTCGAGTCACTTGCTTGAGACTATGTAAAGTAAGTAAGAAACGAGGAGGTAAACAACCCAAGAACGAAGAGGGTTTCAAAGCATGACAACTCACCTTTGAACTTTGCCCAGGTCCTTCCTGACTATGAACTTTGTCAGAAATGCAGCAAAGTAAAGACGATAGACGCATTGAGGTGCATCCACAGACCACCACACCCAAATTTAAATCAACTTGGACAGTTCTTCACTGTACAGCAATCGAAGCACAAGAACAACAATGATGCACACTCACAGGTTGTTAATTTCCTGTCCCTGAGAAAAGGTTAACCACGTGGCAAACTCGATTTGGGAAATACGCGTACATCATTCACGTCGCGACTTTTGGTGGAACAAGGGATCGGACGGACAAGGGTGAAGGGTACAACGGATTCGGTTGATGTGGAGATGGAACGAGACGGAAGTGCGGGATAAGTGTCGGGGAAAGAGTACAAGGCAGTACGATAGGCGGAACGGTCAGAACGGATATGTGATAATGGCTTAAAACTCACGATTGCCCCTTCTCGGCCTTGGATGTTTTCGTAGTGTTTTTGGCTTTAGTGGATGTTCTAGCTTTCTTTTTTGGAGGAGGTTCCTGATGAGTTCCAATAACCGAATAAGTACAGGTAATTTTTGGAAACAGGAACAGCAGCTTGCCTCGTCAGCATCCTCCTTCACCTTTTTATTCCTAAAAGTCGGGAAGAGCACACAAAGTATGGTAGTCAGAGAGTGATTTGTTGGGTGGCAAATATGCTTTTAGGCAAGGGCCGGCGTGAAACACAACTGAATCGCTAACCTACTGCTTCCGGAGGCCTTAGTGGCTTTTATTGTAGTCGCAGACTTCCCTTCGGGATTCGACCCATTAGCTTTTCGAGATGAGCTTCGAGTTGCCCGAGTAGACGCGGAAGCTGAGCTCTCCGTCTTCTCTGAATCTTGTGCAGTTGATTTTCTCTGAAAAAAAAGTTCAGAGAGGCTCATCGAAGACATTTTGAAGCGTACCTTTGGTGGCATTATAAATTTCTGGGCCTTTCACTCGACTACGAGCGAAGTGGTTGGCAGCAAGGATATATGAGAGTGGAGACAGAAGGGATGGATCCAAGTTTCGACTTAATAGATTTCCTGCAAGACGCGCGTGACCTTAGGCGCGCATTTGTGGCGTGATCTGTGACGCGTGACAATATCCACTGTCGGCCGAAAGATTTGGCAGAATCTCTCTCATTCGACTCTGACCTCGCCAACCATGCCAGGCGAAATCTTCAATCCAAATCCAACTGTTTTTCGATCTGCAAAGCCATCATCCAGAAAGCTTTTGGAGGCAAAGAAATCCCTTTGGATGGACGAGCCTGAAAATCCGAGGGATGAGGATGAAAATAACGACACGGAGCTTATTGAGCAGGATGAAATCTTCGGTGCGCTGGAATTTGAGATGTTTTCAAGAACGAGGAAAATGTACTGAGGTGAAACTCTAGATCTAATTCGATATATCTATGATCCCGAACATCCTAATACATTAGAAGAGTTGCATGTTGTGTCGGCCCCCCAGATAGATATTGCTCAAAATCGAGTCAAGGTGGAATTCACCCCCACCGTCCCTCATTGTGGGATGTCTACATTAATCGGTTCGCTTTTTGTTTCTGGATATTGTCCCTTACTTATTCAAGACCCCAGGTCTATGCATTCGTGTGCGACTTCTGAGAAGCTTGCCAAATCGTTTCAAGGTAGACATATGCGTTAAGCCTGGATCACATCAAAGCGAGCATGCAGGTGAGTAATACAACATTTTCCGTCTATCCTGTGCTTGCAATATTGATTCTTTCTAGTGAATAAACAGCTCAATGATAAAGAACGTGTGGCTGCTGCATTAGAGAATCCCGCACTCGTCAAAACATTGGAAACGTGTCTGGAACCGGCAGGTCTTCGAGGACGTTTGGATTAATCATTACTCTCCTTACGGTGTGCTCTTTAATCAACCGCTGTTGAATGTATCCCTAGATTTGCTGTATACTATGTATCACTCATGAAAACCACCTTCCGTTTGGCGGTTTGTCCATCTTTCAGGATTTATAAGATTTTTGTCATTCCTTACCTTTCGTCTATCGAATACAGCGTCGGTATGTACTATACGGTGTACAGATTAAGTAGCTTCCGAGGCTCCTAGCGCTTGCTCAGCGCCTCTTAGCGGCGAATAGCGCCTGTCCAATTCGCCGCGGTTTCACGTGACCATATGATGCAGTATCTAAACATTGCCAAACACTGGAAAGCCTATAAAGTTTCTCTGGGACTGCGATTTTTCTCTCGTCTTCGTTGTCGTCTCTCTTCTGCTTTCTTGCTACGTGAGTACTCGTTGTCTTCATTTACTGTCTTTTTCATTTTTTATTCTATTCTATGTGATGACTTTATTCTCTTCCCCGTCCTACACGACCATGCCGAGGAATAGAGGTTATCTGTTCGCAACAGATACGCGTCCTTCGGGGCGCAAGTGTACTTGCCAGTGCCATTTAGTCTGACTTTTCATTCTTTTATTCATACTATCTTGCCATTGAAGCTCTTCGCTGACGTTCTCTTTTAGGATAATTTTTTTTTTCATGTCGTCGAATGGTCGAATATGACGTGAGTATACATCCTCTCCACTTCCATCCAAGGTCCTTTTCCATTACAAGATGAAATATTCCGTACATTCGCAGTTTCCACTCTAGTGTCCATTTAGTACTCCCCCAATGCGGAACGTTTACATTCCCCCTCCATACCATGTTGAACCCAAAAGGCATGCGTCGAGTGTGGGCCGCCTCCTTTGGAGGTGCGCTGGCGGGAAGCGGGGGTCGACACAATGAGGGTCAGAAATGTCCTTCCTTTGGATGTCTGATACTTTTTCCTTCTCTTTCGTTGTTGCAATTTTTCAAGTGACAATCACTAATGAGATTTTATTACAACAGGCTTCTGGTGGATAATGGATAGCTATGGGTATAGTAACGTCTATGTTGTACTGTATATAAAAAATGTATTGTGTTCTCTTGAGATTTCCTGGGTGAATTGAGTCGAGTCCTAGTCTGTTCAATCTCCGTGTACGACACTACAGCGACACTGTTTTCTCCTCCGTGGTCCTCCCTATGGCCGTGTCCTTCTTTCGCCCTTTTCCTTTCCGAGATGTCTGCTTTTGAGCTTGCTGCATATTCCGTCTCTCCTCTTCTATTTCTTCACGTAGTGCAATAGAGTGGAATGATTCTAGTAGTTCTTCATATGAAAGCATGGGTTCTTCCAGCGCGTCAGCGGAGAAGTACAGCTCTGGCGTATCACGGTCTAAATGAATAGAGCGTTTGAAGAAACGAGAAGAGACAAGGCGTTGGGAGGAACTCGCTGGACTGTGTGCTGAGATATGAATGGTATCAGAGAGCGCTGGTAAACCGAGTGAACGCCGGACGTCCTTCCACTGTCCTTGAATGTGCAAAACTTGAACGCTCGCGCTTTTGAAAAAGATATGCTGTATAAGGAGGATGATAAGAAACAGACTTGGAACGACGATGAGTCTGCGAGAAAAGCGTTTGTAGAAGGACATTCTCTAGGCGTGTGATCTTGGTGGTATGGAGTTGAGAGCCGCTGTGGTTAGACGCGTCCTAGAAATGCCGCCATATCATCTCATTTTCCTGATATTTTGCTACATACTCTGATATAATCTCGATATTTTCATCTGCTATAAGTAAGGCAATTGATCTCATGATTCAAGGAACGCAAGTTAGATATTCCGCTTCTCTTTCCGGTACTACTATGACCTCACTCTTACGCGAGTTAGGTCGAGTACAACGCGGGACACGATGCACACAATATTCCAGGCATCTCTCCACTAAAAGACCTTCTCCTGCTCCTGTACGACCTACCAATCCTAGCTCGATTCCTTCAGGCAACAAGTTCATCTCGTACTTGCGTTACTCACCTTGGTCAAGTCAATTCCCAGGTAGCTGGAAGCAGAGAGCTCTGTTTCAGTCAGCATTCTACGCAGTTGGGATTGTATTAGCAACCAATTATGTGGATTCTCTGTTCTTCGTGCGTTGTGTAATTGTCTATCAGAGAATAAAGTCTGAATTGTTTTGGTACTTTCATCGTTTCAGCCTGAAAAGTCAGGGTATGCTTCTCCGAGAGAAGTCAAGGTCGCTATCGAGAAGCTAAAGGTTGCTTTCCCGGAAGAGAACCGTGTTTCGACTGAGCCCGAGGACTTGAAAGTTCATGGGTCGTCAGAAAACTCATATCATCCTGCTTCACCCCATGCCGTGATTGTGGGTACATTATGCTATCATGTAATGAACGTACGGACATGACCTGTAGATTGACAGGTTCGACCTATGAGCACCGAAGATGTAGTCAAGATCGTTAAAATCGCAACGGAATGTCGAATGCCCATGGTCGTGTACTCTGGCGCAACGAGCCTTGAGGGTCATTTCTCTGGGGTCAGTCAATCGTAAAGCATATTCTCTCAGTCTTCTGACATATCTACCCTTAGACGTCTTCAGGGAGCATCTGTATCGACATGTCAGGCATGGACCAAATCTTGCAGATAAATGGCGCGTCAGAATTTTCAGAAACTTGTACTCTGAACTCATTCTTCCAAGTGTAGAAGCCGACTCAGACCTCGTCTGTCAATCTGGGGCACGATGGGAAGATATTAATCAAACCCTCAAGGCTAAAGGAATCCCACTTTTCTTTCCCGTGAGGCATTCCTTTAGTATCATTATTTTAAAATCTCATTATGTCTTTCAGCTAGATCCAGGACCTGGTGCTGTGAGTGTTTACGTCTTCCTTTCTTTCCTACGTCTGACGAAAGGATCGTGAACTAGACTATTGGTGGAATGGTTGGAACTGGATGCAGCGGAAGTATGTCTGATAAATCGTATTTCCCTTCTTGTATGTATTGACCACGCTGCAAATTATAGCAAATGCTGTGAGATACGGTACCGCAAAAGCTGAATGGTTCCTTAACCTGGTAAGTATTTGCGTCATTCACGTATTGGATCTTATTCGCTAAATTCATTACAGACAGTAGTTCTACCGAACGGAGAAGTCATTAAAACCCGGAGGAGAGCAAGGAAATCCGCAGCAGGGTTCGATACGACGAAGCTGTTTATTGGTGCTGAGGGTACATTAGGAATCGTCACTGAAGGTACATATAATCTATTGGGTTCAATTAAAGTATTGACGCCTATGATCATTAGCAACTCTCCGTCTAGCCCCTCTTTTACCTACGAAAGTCGCCATGGCTCAATTTCCCAATGTTGAACAAGCCGTCAGTGCAGTCCAAGAGGTACTCAACAGTCCTTATGGCGCTCACTTCCGTTAGTTCCATATCGTCGTTCGTATCTCCTTGTTCACTGACCCTATCAAAAGAATGCGTTGAGCTGCTCGATGACCACAGTCAGTCCATAACCCCCCGTTTTTCGCCAATCTATTCTAACGTATTCTTATCTACAAGTGATGGACGCCATTAATAAAGCCGGAATCGTAGAAAAGCCATACCCCGTCCGAGACACTCTCTTCTTCAAAATCCAAGGCGACGACACTGCAATCAAACTCGCCTCCAAGTCCGCCCAAGTCATTGTCAAGAAACACGGCAGCGAGCGATTTCAATTCGCTGCAACGGACCAGGAAGCTGAGGATCTATGGGAAAATCGCAAGTATGCCTTGACGTCGTCGCTGGCTGCTAATCCCGACTCGCGATGTTGGACTACGGATGTATGGTAAGAATCTATCTTCCTTATAGTCTGGACAGAAAGCTAATCTGATGTTTCGCTTTTGCTTTGAATTCTCGTGCCAAGTGTACCTGTTTCTCGCCTACCTGAGCTAGTATATGAGACCAAGAAAGATCTCGCTGAAGCTGGACTACGGAGCACCATCGTCGGTCATGTTGGAGACGGCAACTTCCATGCTCTGATCTTGTTCAAAGACGACAAAGAACTCGGTCCTGTCACCGATGCCGTTCACCGACTGGTACATAGAGCGCTCGCCCTCGATGGCACATGTAAGGTCTACCCTCTTTGCCTAAGAATCCTCATCTGAGCAGATATTATTTAGGCACAGGAGAACATGGCGTTGGTGTCGGAAAGAAGGAATACCTGATAGAGGAACTGGGCGAAGGTACAGTTAAGTTGATGAAATCGATTAAGAAAACAGTGGACCCTTTGAACTTGCTGAATCCGGGCAAGGTCAGCGGGACTTCTCTCTCTTTCTAATTTCCAAGGCTAATGTGTCGTGTTTACAAGCTATATCCTGACGACAAGAAATCACAATAAGAGGGGCTTGGAGCTGTAGAAGGATCATATTGTGCAGTATATGAGCATATAAGCATAGTACTTGTCGTAGCATGCTGGAATATACAAATTCCTCAAGAGAACGTCTCGTATGGTACTTGGCAATCATGTACTTCATGCATCAAAAAGGGTAAAAGAAAAGGGTTCGTTATTACTGCGCGAGCATCCCAAATTACAAGTCTTCAAATGGCTTCACCGCCTGCATTTTCTCCATCATTTCCCAGAGTTCAGTCTCAGTCTCAGCAGCTGCTTTCTTCGCAACGTCCAACTCCTTCTCCAATTCATCCGCTGTCATATGTTTACCATTCTCCTCGAGATTAACAAAGCGTCGTACAGTGCTACCAACGCGAGGCAAGAAACCATGACGATCCCAACCACTGTCGTTGAACGCGAGCACAGCACGTACAGCAGCTGTATTTATATCACGGTGCAACTCTTCGAGTTTGGACAATTGCACTTCCATCCAACGCGCACGACGTTCAAGTGCCAAGGTCAATGCAGCAACTTCATCTTCCCGACTATGGCTATCTTCTCCACCCTCATCAAGGAAATCATCACCTTTGAGCATGTCACGAAGAACACCGTCAAAGGAAGAGCTGTCGTCCCAGGTAGTTCGAGGAAGAAGTCGCAGCAAATCTGAAATGGTTTGGGTAAGTGTCTCCAGAAGCTGCTGGAAGGACGAGACGGCATTATCAATGGACCCAGAAGGTACGTTGTTTGCAAAAGATCCACCTCCGACGGAGAGAGCAGACAATGCATGTACAAGAGGGCCATACTCCAGCGGCATCTTGGCAGCAGGGTTAATCTTGTCAAGATCGAAGAAAGGATGATTGGGGAGATCCATCGCAAGGTTCATGACATGAATTTCCTCCAATAGATCTTCGAGTGAAGTAGGAATGTGACGTTCCATCGACTGCGCACGAGAATTGTTATTGGAGCTATTAGTACTGTTGCCTTTGATTGCAGGCAGTTGAGGAGCCTCAGAGGCAGTGGCAGAAGGGACAGTCGAGTTCTCGTCCGGAACATGCTCTTCTTCCTTCGGGACACGAATCGGTTTGGTGATCGGTTTGTTCTTTTTGGGCTTTTTAGAAAGGAGTGGAACTTGGGTAACGGGCTCTGGAAGTGTAGCTGGTTTGACAGAGGCAGAAGCTTTTGCTCCCGAGTCAGCACGTTTACTTGAAGCCTTCTGAGCCTCGGCTGTCCTTGCGGCATTCGCTGCTGCTTTCTTGGCAGCCTTTTCCTTCTCCGCCTGAGCAGCTTTCTCACGTTCCGCCTGGGCAATCTGCTCTCGCTCAGCCTTTGCAGCAAGTTCCTGTTCCCGCTCAGCTTTTGCTCTTTCCTTCTCCATCTTCTCCTTCTCCGCCTTTTCCTTCTCCTGCTGAGCTTTGAGCGCCGCCGCCTTTTCCTTCTCCGCCGCCTTCTCCTGAGCAATCTTAGCTTTCTCTGCAGCTTTGGCAGCAGCCTTCTCCTGTGCGATTCTTTGACGTTCAGCAGCTTTCTCAGCAGCAGCGGCCTTCTTGGCAGCTTTACGCTCTGCTTTTTCCCGAGCTTTGGCATCTTGCTCGCTGAGTACGGTGTCTGGAGCACTAGGGAGTTCGTCTACAGTGGAAGCAGCCTCGGAAGCGATTGTTGACGACAAAGCAGGGAAATCGGATGAAGAAAGGGTAGGTACGTCTGGTTCGGGCTCAGTCTGAGGGTCTACAGATAACAATGTGAAGACGGGGAAGGTAAAAAGGGGAAAAATAATTATCAGCGTCCGAAAAAGACGTGAACGTCATGACTCGAGAAGACAGGAAAGGAGAGGAGGAGGAAAGGTGGGACTCGACTGCTTCAGTGCGGGCATTATGTTCGACCATATAGATATACTTTGGGGGGACAACCAAGGGGTGAATTATGAGTCCATGCATAGAATAGAGCGGATAGACAAAAAAGGAGGATGGAATGGCATCTTTTTAATGTCGATAGAACACCTTCCGCACTGAAAGCACGGCAACTTGGTACACTGACATCCCTCCCCTCGAAAAGAAAAGAATAAGACTTACCACCATGAGCATTCCCATTTCCATCATTGACACCTATATGCGCAGCTGACACGTTGACGTTCTGCAGCCCCGGAGGAAACGACAGTCCAGGCGGAGGGCCGTAACCTTGAGTATGGTTGACAGGCATGAAGCCAGCTTCTGGACCACCAAATCTCGCAGCAGACATAATTGCAGGATCCGAAAACGGCTGTTGAGGAGAAGCCACCTTGTAAAGACCTTGAGACTCTGCACGAAGAGAAGAAATATACAGTAAAGAAAGTATCAATACGTAAGAGGTATAGAATACATAGAAGAACACAAAAATTACAACAAGAAAACAGAATAAACCGTCAACGCTCCATTATATTCAGTCACACATAAAGAAGCCTCATACCAGCACTAGCACTGCGGATAGCCCCAGCGTTTACTCGATCCCGACTTGCTGACTGGATAAAATCTCGCAACTGAGCTTCACTGATTGTATTGGACTCGAAAGGTTGGAACCGAGACTGAGATGGTGGTGTATACATTGGCTGAACTTGAGCTTGCTGAACCAGCGGAGATGCCATGGTAGAATTAGGCTGCGAGAACCCAAATTCTTGACGACCTTGCAATGACCATTGGGACTGTGCCGGCGAATGCGAAAGCTCAGCCTGATTGAAGAAAGAATGATTTATGTCGCCACTGCCAGAACCGCTGAGCGTAGAGGTGATCGGTAAAGGAGAGGCTGACGCGGCGCTCGACCTTTGCGGCCCATTACGAGCAAAACCAAAGCGGGAAACTTTGCGAGTGGAGTCATCGTCAAGAGGGTGGGACTTCGCATTTACAGCAGAGGTAGAAGAGATATCGTCACTAGTATCAGCGAAGGGATTAAATGAACCGACATAGTTCGAACCGCTGGAGGACTGTCTCTCAATTGGCGTCATAGGCGAGCGGATAGAAAGGGGGTCGTAGATAGAGAGACTTGGGTTGTGAGGATACGCAAGACCTGGGGGAGTCATGAAAGCAGGGGAAGCCGGTCCTGCTGGTGCACGAAGAGCGGGGAAAGCATCTAAGAAAGTACCCGTGAACGGAACAGCAGCCTCGGCCTCAAAGTCTGGCAATTCATCATTCGCCGACTCCTCTCCAGCAAGCCTAGGATCCAAATTGAACGAGAAACCACCGAAACCACCTTCGCCTTGACTAAGGTTCTGCAACGTGCGATCAAAGTCTGGGAACGGACTCTGAGTGGTAGTAGACGGTAGCACAGACTCTCGTCTGGCCCTGACATCATCAAGCAGTGCCCGTGCAGCGTTGGACATCTGATAGGTCGTCTGATGTGCCAAAAGCGGTGTCTGCGGCGAGGCAGTAGCCACACGCGGGGGTCTAGGACCAGGAAGGCCGGGGGGTGCCGACAGACCTGGGGGAACAGCAGGTAAACCAGGAGGTACAGACGGAAGTGACGGTATTGACGATTGCACAGAATCTGCTGATCGAGGACGTGCTTCTGGAGAAACTGGCGCCACTTCCTGGGAGCCGCGATCTGATTCGGCTACAGCAGACGGAGTAGGAGATTCGGAAGATGGGGGTATCACTTCCTTCGGCGGCTCCCCTTCGGGTTTTGCTGGGACCGTAGAAGGAGAAGCAGGCCTTGGCGGAAGTGAGGGATGAGCAGGGGGAAGCGGTGCAGGAGTGGTGGGACGAGACGAAGATGCCTGTGATGATGCTTTGGCAGCAGTCTTCCGGTCCTGACCGCGTGTATTTGCTGGCCGATCACTCGAGATTGTGGAACGAGATTGTCGGGTTGTGCCAGTGCCACCACCACCACTACCTCCACCACGCCTCCGTTGCGTCGTAGAACTTCCAACAGCTGGAGCCGTCGAAGCACCCGAACCTCTTGCACCCCACGCAGCTGATCGAGGAAGACCTATGAGCATATGAAGATTAGTATCATTGTGACAGCTTTGTGAAAGGATAACAACCTTCTGCTTCGTCACCTCTCTTACTTGCAACAACATTCCTAGCTCTCGTCTCCGTAGCCTTCATCGTATGTTTCCTAATCATGAATAAGTTAACATTTGAACCAAGAATGAAAAGATAAGAGAACATACAGCGTGGTTAAATCCTCCTTCGTGAAACAATCCTTTTCATCACCCCACTCATGCAAATTCATACAACTATGATCACTGCAGGAAACCCCACGTAAGAAAGCCATGCAGTATTTCGTGGTACCGTAGCTAGCTCTCATGACCTCTCGACCACCACCAGGCGAAGGACTTCCATCTACAGCCGCAATAGCCCGTGCAGCATCCTCGCGTCGGTGATATGTGATATAAACCCCTACAACAGGAGCACCACCACCAGATGAATTTCTCTTGACAAGCAGAATCTTATTAATCTTGCCGTATTGCCCAAAGTACTCTCCTGAGCGCAATGTCGGAATAAGCTACACATATCGTGTGAAAGGGAACGAGAATCATTTATTGGTGTGTCGTTCTGGTAACGAATGATGGGTAAGACGCACCTCTTCCTTGGCAAACCGTGGTCCAATTCCTACGACGTAGACTACGTTGCGTTGGACAACGCGTACGTTTGCAAGTTGGCGTCGACCGAGCGCGTCGAGCTCTTTGCGCTCGCGGTCTCGTCGCTTCTTCTGCTGTGTAAGGCGCTTATGACTGAGGACACCAAAAGATCAGCATGGATAGCACCCAGAAGGGTAGTAAAAAGACTCACTCTTGAGCGGCAATAGGCTTGAATTCGACCGTTTCATCGGTATACACCCTCCTGCAAGCGGGGCAGCGCTTATTAAGGTTCTCTTTGATATGGTGCCAGCAGAAACGACAGATCTAACAAGAGCAAGAAAGCGTCAAGAGTTGGCTCTTTTCATGATGAGCAAGAGATTACCTGATAGCCACAAATACAAGGCTTGAAGTTTAAGTCTGAAATATCCATTTCTTCTAAACATAAAGGGCATTCCGCATCTTCCTACAAGAGCAGAAGAAAAAAAAGGTTCATCGATAATGGCACCATCCCAACAACACGGAAACGCCACTTACTGCCTCATCATCACTCCAATACGCGTCCTGAACACCAGCCAATACGTGCGATTTCGACTGGGGCACCGAGAAGCCTGCATGTACTACTGGCGCAGGTAACGCATGATGAATTCTTGTAGCAGCCATTTCAAAAACTTTTGATTTTCTTATAGAGCAGAAATGTTATTGAGATGAAGATGAGTGGAAAGAAAAGCGAGCAGGGTTGCAATGGTTAAGGAACAAAAGCGATGAAGAAAACGCGGCGGTCCAAGCAGGCAGGTGTACAATGAGGCGATTATTTGTTTGGCCTCATTTGTGATTTTCCACGGTGACGGAGGGAGGCCGGCCGGCCGGCAGGGACCAGGACTGTATACATGCTCGGCGCTCATGATCAGCGTTGCAGCTCTCGCAGAAACTCCTTAGTTTGTTTAACTGCTCTTAACAAATGTAATTCGAGGCACAAGCCACTCTTTGACCTGAACTAGTACCATCTAGGGTTTATTTCTCCGAAGTATTACATAGGTTGACACACGAGAAATAGCTCGGTCTAGAACCAAGGCAAAGGCAACGGTGATCAGTATACCTCCGATCTCGTCACGGTACTTGCATATGTGAATGCCATGGATTCCAGGGAGAACGGAACTGCCTCGAGCCCATCGTGATAAGGATGAAGGAAAGAAAAGGACGAATGGAGGAGCTGTTGAGTGAATAGCTTGAGTGAGCGTGTAAGTGGATACTTGGTATGCACGGTAATGGACGGCGCCATGAATAGATGGACTCGCCCGAATATAGATCACTGGGAGGCAATGAGGATTGAACAATAAAGCACAACACTGCGTTCATGGTTACACATAAATGCGGGAGGAATTCAGTATTAGCAAAAGCTGTACGTGCAAACTATTGCATTTTGATTCAAACCCTACTTAGAATACCAAGATTAGATCGGCAACAATAAAAAGAACAATCCACTCCACCGGACAGTCTTATCCTATCAAAGTTCAACAGCACTCGGCACGCATCTACGTTGGTTCACCCCGCCTCCCACAGCACCATCCCTCCATCTCGCTATCAACCATCGGCCCTGCTAATCACCCCCCAATCAACCACACCGTCTTCTCCATACCTCTCCCTCAACCACTCATTGGCCTTCTTGAAATGCCCGTTTCCTAAGAACCCGCGGTAGGCTGAAAGCGGTGAGGGGTGCGCAGATCTAGATGAAGTATCGTCGAGATTAATAAGGGTAGATAGTGAGTAGGTAAGGAGTCTTACTTTAGCACCAAGTGTACTTCCTGTACCAACAAACGAACGAATCAAAAGTGCAGAAGCGCCATACTGGAAAAACCCACCGCATCAATTCCAGCCTTCTCACAGGTCTTTTGCGCAGGCAAGCCCCACGCCATGAACACCACACCCTTCCCTCTCGTTCCCTGCTTCGCCTAGTCCCCATCCATTGTAGACAGATCCCTCTCAAGCACAGCCTTGATTACCCTTTGTGTCAGCGTCTCCCACCCTTTCCCGGCATGCGACGCCGCTTTGTGCGCGCGCACAGTGAGGGAAGTGTTGAGCCAGAGAACACCTTGGGTGGCTAGCGGGGTGAGGTCTCTGTAGATCGTGGTTCGGGTATGAGTGGATGGGACGTTTTTATTTAATTCAAAGACAGAAGGAGGATCTCACCCCGACTTGGGTATGCTGAACCCAGGCACGTCGTCTGCCATTTGCTTATATATATTCTTGAGCGACCCGGGGAGTTTCGTGGGTGGAAGGACGGAGAAGGATAGACCTGTTTAGCAATCGGTCTATAAGCGTCGAAGGAAGTCTGGATAGTAGGACAGGCGCGTACCATGTGCTTGTCCGACGTTATGATACGGATCCTAAAGAAGTCATAGAGAGAATAGGACGTAGAACTGAAAAAAATACAATACCTGTCCTAGAATAACCACCTTCACAGAATTTAACGGCGTAAGTCTTGACCACGAATACACGTCTTTCACTAAATCAACAATCAGTATCTAACTCACCGCTCTAGAAGTTGAATAGCGTACGAGGAGGGTAGATTGTGTAAGCTTTAACCTCTTCTTCCAAGAATGTCTTCAACTTTTGAATCAAGACGTCGTGTCAGCACGAGCTTACAGCTAGTTGGTCGCTCATAGGATAACGCACTTTGCGGAAATACTCCTTCTGAAATTCATCCTTCAGCACATCGTACCAAGATTGACCCATGGTATCTCGCTCAAGAGACAATAGCTGGGCAGCCAGAGAGGCACTAAGGTCACTTAGTTCGGTGGGGAGGCTACCATTGTGATTTGGAACTTTCGAGCTGGGTTGAACTGGTAGCGTAGACGACCTGTGATTTTTGAGAGGCTGTCACAGCAGACTAAAAAGAGTTCCCGTACTTTTTCGCGGCTCGTGCAACGGTGCTGGCTGTTTTCACAGGCGGCATGACTGCAGCTGTTGTTGGCAATGAGCCAGCGTGTTTGGTGTTGAAAGAAACCAACGCGCGTCTGTTGACGCGTTGTTGTACTCCGGCGCTTCTTGGGCGCTTCTGTGCAGCCAATGGCCCAAAGATCGCAGCAAATCCAACACTTGCCCAACAGTGCCAACACGCCTTCCAAACGTTCCCTAAGTTATGCCTCAAGTTCTCTTTCTTTCCTCGTTTCTCTCCATATATCTCTCAGCTCAATTGGCACAGAAAGTTTACAAATAGAAGATAAGTGACCCATTGGTAGTCTATCTGACGTTACATGGGCTGTATCATATCGCTGTTCCGTCAGAATACGCAGCCAAGAGAGCTTGATATTGACCAAGTAGGCGATACTGTCATGCGCAGCTCTGGGATATCCAGTGCTGAACTTGACGAACGCACGATGGCTACCCCAGCGCCTCAGGGAATCAGGTGCGTAACATCGCTCTCTGACTTTACCAGCTTCCCCAATCCCTCCCCTTCTATAGCGCTGTCGGCCGACCATCCTATATCTGCGAGACATGCTGGAAAGGCCTCTTTTCAGCACACTTAGGCCTTCAGGAGCGAGTACAGGCACCAAGGAGGAATCAGCCAACAAGCGGGGGATTCATATATACCACAACGTGGGTCGAGGTAGCATCTCGTGCAGCGGAGGGCTGTCGCTGGTGTCAACTCATAACTGCCACAAGAGATGAATCAAGCCCAGATGACCCATTGAGAGTCGTCGTAGGAAGTCAGCAATGCCTCGGCAGTACTTGCACGCCCAAGGCCACGCAAGATCTATCTGTATTCATCAACGATACTTTACACTTCATCGGCTATTTATACACTACTCGGGATAACCCTGCAGCTCCTCATATCGTCTGTCGAGACCGCATCTTAGATGTCGGCTCTGAGCGCTCCCTTGCGCTTGCAAAACAGTGCCTTGAGGATTGTATCCGCACGCACAAAGATTGTATCTCATCTCTAGACCCCGCACCTCCCCTCCCCACACGCCTAATTGACTGCACCGATCCCCACCACCCACACCTAGTCGCAACGAACGGTGCGTCTGGCACTTACGTCACACTCAGCTATGTCTGGGGTGAACCTCAGCCGCATAGCACTGTAATCTCCAATCTCTCGGCCTATATGGACTTCATCGACCCAGCTCATCTCCCAGAGACGATCCTCGACGCAATTCACACCACGCACGCAATTGGGCTGCGCTACCTGTGGGCAGACACGCTATGTATTATCCAGGACTCAATCGAGGATAAGCTGCACGAGATCGCTCGTATGCGGCATATCTACCGTAATGCGTATGTGACGATCATTGCTGCGAGTGCACGGCGTGTGGGCGAGGGATTCTTACAGGATCGACCTGCGGTGCCTGCTACAGAGCACTCGACATTCTCGCGTGATATCACTCTTCCTTTTATCTGCCCTCAACGTGAAGTCAAGGGCAAGGCACAGACAGTAGGCGAAGTGTACTTATCCCCTATGTGGATATACACCGATCCGCCTGGGCAGCCGCTTGTACAATACGACCCTGGTACTGAGCCTGTGAGTGTGCGAGGGTGGTGCATGCAAGAATATCTCATGTCTCCACGCTCGCTCGTCTTCGCTGCGCACACGCTGCAGTTTCACTGTCAGGCTACAACACTGAATATAGGTGGAGCATACCATGACTGGATGGATGAGCAAAAAATGCCGAATGTGCTCTTTCACTCTGATACTGGCACTGACGCTCAGCCAGCTTTAAAAAGAGGTTCGGAGGAGTGGAAGGAAATACGCGAGAAGTGGCAGACGTGTGTACGCAACTACACACAACGTTTTATTACCGTTCCAGACGACAAACTTGTTGTATTTGGAGGCTTGGCAGAAGAATTCCAACGTATCCTTTGCACGGACTACCTCGCTGGCCTATGGCGTGACACGCTGCTAGCTGACCTGCTCTGGAACAAGGGAACAGACACGCATATACCAAGAC